>VXAK01009611.1:0-73743 GCA_013399435.1 Arenaria interpres | reverse complement strand
TTTTTATGCCATATAGGGAGTAAGATTTTTTTTTCCTGCTTTTGATACCATCAATAAGCTCAGCAGAGGGTATTTACAATATTAATGACTAGATGGGAATGTTGGGCTTTTTTGTAGCTTTGCTCCATCAACACTTTTCAGCTGATGTACTGAAACAAAATGCTTGTATTATTATTTAAAAAAAAATGCAAATAGTTTCTGTTATAAGTGATATTAAATACCTTGCAAAAATCTTTCTGGTTAGCATATATTAACAGCTAAGCTTTTTATGCATCTTGGAATGTCCTTTTTACACCCTGACCCGAGAGTGCTATAATACAGTTCCAGTTCAATATTATAATTGCATTTTAGCAACCGAATCCAAACCAACATAGCCTTAGTGACTGTATTGCCACTACACTGGTTTATATCTGTCCAGTGTCTGCCTCTCACCTTTTTTATGCAACTTCTAATTGTTGTGAGTGATTTCACTCATTTGTGTTACACAGACAATAATATGCAATAGTGATGCCCAAGTGATGTTAATGTATTAAATCAGTGAAGATGCCTCATTCTCTATGAACATGTATGTATAATAGGATGTGATAGTCCGTCAGACTAAAGGTCACTTTCTTGTGCTCTTCTATATAGTTTCTGTCTACATAATTCAATGTTAGGAATGACTTCAAATTCACCTGTTCCTGGAGAGTATATTGCTTGCAGGAAAATGGTACAATTTCATCTGCCATCAGTATTATAAATTCATGATTACCAATGAATCATTGTTCCTTAATATTGTACATTTTAATCAAATGTTCCCTTGGGCACATTTTCATTTTAGATCATTAGTGTGATACTTATTGCAGTACAGAAAGAAATGTAATGCAAAACACCCAGTAGTGATCTGAAAGGCAAAAATTTTTATAGAGGGTTCAAAGTCTATTAGAGTCTCATTTTGACATTTTTAATCAAATAATTTAGGCTAATTTGATATTCTGTCTGTGAAAAGAAGCTGTATTTTAGATAGTCAGGGAAGATATTCTAAGAGTACACAAGCCTTTCAAATTAAAGCAGTCTAGTGCTTCAAATGTATGTCCCCTGTAGAAGTGCCTAAATCCCCATTTGAGTCCGACCTATAGTTTTCTTCTTCACTTGCTTTTGGTTGTAACACTTAGCAAAGGGAAATAAGGGTAAAAAATTTTCTCACTGTGTTTCTTTTTGCATAGTAGGTGTTACTGAACAAAACACAGCTGCAGGCAGTTTTGAATATTGGACTGCATTCATAAGGAAGGTGTTAGATTGGAAATCTCTCTGTCATCGTTGTATATTCCAAGTAGCCAGCAATAAAAGAGGAGGAGACGGGGGGCGGGGGGTGTAGCCTTCCAGATATCTCAACAAATCCATCCCTGGATTTGGGATCTGGAAAGAATTAATAGATCTAGTAACTACTGTATTATGCTACATAGAATTTTCTTAGAACAGATCCTCTTGCCTGTTTGGGGATTTTAAAATTTAAAATACAGTAAAGAAAAATTGAATAAGATCAGAATCTCTAGCAGTGTGTTGCAGTGTCTTTCTATAGATATGTAGACAGATAAAGAGTAAGGATAAGTTTATCAGGAATAGTTTAAGAATAAAAGGACTAATTGTCCTAAGTTTCCAGCATATTGTTGCTGATGTCTTTTCATTCTTAAAGTCAAAAGGAAGATGAGATCTCATCATCAACCCATAGCTTAATCCTGAAAGGCTATGCGGATGTACGTTCTGCCCCAATCCAGCAAAACCTATATGCTTCAAGGCTTTGCTGTCTTCATGCCCAGAATACTCACCACCCTGGTAAATTAACAGTCCTTAAAGTCTGAATTTGCATAGACTTTATAATATGATTTTATGATTACGAATCATACTTTTGTTATTCAGCATATTAGGTGTGAAAATGTCATTGTGCTTGCAATTAAACACATTGTAAACTTCTGACATTGCCATTCTTTCTACTAGTAATTGTAGCAGGGAGTTACGCTAGGTGCTATTTCTGCCTTGTGTAAGATTGAATTTATAAAATTCAAGGATTTCTTTCCTTATTGAAGGAGAAATTATGATCACATTCTCTGCATCCTTGACATCATTTTCCCTGTTTCTTGTGAAAGTTCTGGCTAATAATTCAACATAGCTTTTAACCTGTAAAGCCACATTTTCTTTGACTTTTTAAATATCATTAGATTGC
The DNA here is from genome assembly GCA_013399435.1 of Arenaria interpres. NCBI lineage: Eukaryota > Metazoa > Chordata > Aves > Charadriiformes > Scolopacidae > Arenaria > Arenaria interpres. Next base: position 71,540 of record VXAK01009611.1, on the reverse strand, counting down.
TAGTTCCATTTAATCTGCAGAAATGTTCCTCACTTAAATAATTCTGTTGTACAAAATTATGAGCACCTTCAGAAGCCTTTAATTTAGAAATGATTTTTTTTTCATTCAAGCCACTTCCACGAAGGCACAAGACTGCTGCTCTTTTACTTTCTGTCTTGCTTAGGCCCAGTTCTGTCCAAATCTGAACTTTTCAAACATATTTATCCTGAGGTGTCCTAGGACAATCCAGCTGTTTTGAGTAAAATCACCCCAACCTAGATCAGAACATTGAGCAATGTTTGTGAGGAATGTGAATATGCTCTGCAGGACCCTAAAGCTAAAGAGAAACTCTCAAATCTTTGGTTTCTTATTTTTTTTTTCAGATAGGAGATAATTGCTGAATTCTTTTATTCATTCTCCTACTGCTGCTGCTGTTGGTTTTATGCTCCTGGAATTATTCCTTTTGTGTGAGATATTGTAGGAATAGGAGCTGTGTGTGCTACCTGCAGGCTTTGATTTACTCCTGCACAGTTCTTCAGTAAGGTCAGAGCATTGCTGAACAAGTCTTACAAACTTCACACTAAGTTAGATTTCAACAAATTCTAACAATATTTCAGAAGATTATCTTAAGAAGCTTGGGCTTCTGCTGTAACAAGCCTCAAATGTGTCACCCAAGAGGTTTAATCCTGATCTCTAGGCTAAGCTTGGACAGAATTTTCTCTCACACATTATTGTTTTGAAAAAATGACTGATATTGCTTTGAATTAAAATATAGTCAGTTGGAACCACCTCTTAAAGAAGTTTTAAGAATGGAGCGGAGCCCTTTTAAACACACATTTTTGAGTGAAGGCAATTTTAACTAAGTAGTTGTTAGAATGTCATTTATTCAGCCATAATGAGCCCTGCAGTATATAAGGCACAAAGATAAAGTTTCTGCAAATCTGAAAAAGCTCACAGTGTAGATGGTATTAACTAGTAATTTGAAGGAAGAAAATAACATGTTTCTTTTGTTATTGTTACGAATTCACTTCCTGGTTATTATATGCTAAAGGCAGTTTAGGAGAGGTTTTGAGAAATGTAGTGCAACGTCTTGTTTAGTGGCATCATTGTCTGAGAGGATGAGACGAAAATATGAAGCGCCAAATGAGGTGTGCTAGTCCCACAAATTTATGTAAGGAACATTTTAAAAGAGTACTAAATAAAGTTTGGACAAGTCTGTAATGATTCATTCTCTGGCTGAATGTACTTAATAATATTTTGGGGAATATCATAAAAATCATAGAATCATAGAATTGTCTAGGTTGGAAGAGACCCTTGGGATCATCGAGTCCAACCAACTACCCTACTCTACAAAGTCATCCCCTACACCATGTCCCTTAACACTGCATCTAAACGGCCCTTAAACACAGCCAGGGATGGTGACTCCACCACCTCCCTGGGCAGCCTGTTCCAATGCCCTATCACTCTTTCAGTGAAAAATTCTTTCCTGATGTTCAATCTAAACCTACCCTGTTGGAGCTTGAAGCCATTCCCTCTCGTTCTGTCACTAATTACCTGTGAGAAGAGACCAGCACCAACCTCTCTACAGTGTCCTTTCAAGTAGTTGTAGAGAGTGATAAGGTCTCCCCTCAGCCTCCTCTTCCTCATACTAAACAGTCCCAACTCCCTCAGCCGCTCCTCATACGATTTGTTTTCCAGCCCCCTCACCAGCTTCGTTGCCCTCCTCTGCACTCGCTCCAGCACCTCGATCACACGTAGAAAAATAACATTCCAACTTAGAAAAAACACAGGAACAAAGATTTCAGTGGGAAATATCCCTTCTTTTCTTTGCTATGTCTTTCATGCAACCATGATTAAAAGATAAAATTATTTTGAACAGGGTGGTTTCAAACAATGCTTGACTCAGAACTGGAGAGGAACTAGAAATGGATTTTCTGTATATAAAAATAAACATTTGTTTATTTTGGTGCGCGCATTTTCTATCTTGTATTTATATTAATTTTATCAGATGGTTATCCCACCTGACAAAAGAAACTGTAACAACCCTGATATTAGTAGGATCCTAAAGGCTTAATCACTTCCAGCTACAGTTTTGCCAGCAGGAGAGATTATTATCCAGTGCTTTCTCACAGCCATTTGTCACTCTGGGGAGATTATTGTCCTCCCAGATCTATTAGCGCGGTCTCAAAAATAAAACACATTAGTGTAAACAGTTTCAATAGCATTTTGCTAACATGTCTAAGGATATATATGTGTTGAGTAATGAAATTTTATTTCGAAATTAACTGCCATAACATTTGTGGCACTGGTTACTCAAGGAAAGAAAGAAAAATGGTACATGTTAATTTGGGGTATATTGCACCTTGAAAAATAACTGGGTTTGATCTTAAGAACCCATTAAGCTATACAGTAATAAAGTGCTGTAGTAAATTGGTTATTGATTCTGAAACGCTGACTGATGGGTGATCAGGCTGCTTTCTCAATGTTTTTTATGCTGTTCCATCCTTTTTTATATTTTTAATTTAGCTAACAAGTGCGTGAAGTTGTCCAATACTGATGCTATAGATGGCGAAAGCATAACAGTTTTTAGTTACAAGGATTAAAGAGTGTAAAGAGCTTCTAAAAATCAGTAATTATAAATAGAAATGACACTTTGAAAAAAACATGGTATGGTAAATTGTTCAAGTGAAAGTAATACTAAATACCTACAGATATTTTTTTAAAAAGCTTAGTAAGCTAGCACTAATACAGCTATCATTGATTACTTATTCCAGTTACCAAAAAGATTGTCTAAAGATGTTTTATTAGTAATCTTTTTTTCTCAGTCAGTCCGAGCTCTTTTATAATAAGAAGGTACCTCAAAGGAAATTCTTACAGATGGCGCACTTCCTGAACCTCAGTAATATCCTGACATTTTGGGACCCAGATTTCCTTTATGGGTAATTGCACACAGAATGATACAAGCCTGAGTGTATCACTGTCTAGTGGAATGCAGCCACTCAAATGGGTTTGATTGTCCAGGGTACCAGTTCCCCTAGATGTGTTTTCTCTAACTCTTAAGTGATCTGGAAGAAAAATGAAAGAAAGAGAGCGCTGCTCTGCTTTTCTGAGCTGGCTAATAAGCCGCCTTGTGACACAGGTCAGCAAAACAGACATTTTCTGGGAGGTTTCTGTCCTACTCACAGGATCAGACTGGTGTAATGCCCTGTGTTTAGAGCAGCTTCATCAATTTAATGATCACACACACATAAAACGTTCTGCTTGTTTATTTGAAGATACTATTTTAACTATTTCATTATGTTTGGTCTGTGGTTTGTATTGCTCTTTTTATTGGTTTTTTTCTTCTTGTTTTTGAGGCCACCAGAAGCAGTAGAGAGATTTTATTTCTTAATAAGGGGATGTACATATAAGTAACAAAAAACATCATTAGAAACTCATACCAGAAATAATATCTGAAACAATTACTGCTTCTTTTTAAACAAATTTAACGTCTGTCAGTGTCTCCAGTGTCCTAGTTCTATAGGTCACCAGCATCACTTTGTTTACTGTCTCCTAGTAGACCTTTGAAAACTGTTGAATTATGCATTCTTTATAAAATACCAGCTGGTGTTTTTATGCCTGTTTTAATATGATTTTTTTTTTTTTCATTTCAAAAGAAATACTTAGGAGAGTTCTTTTCTTTAAAAGTAAATAAAGCCAGCCAGATAGAAAGGCTGTTCTGTTGTAGCCTGTTGCAAATAGATGCGGAAACATTGGCAAAAGTGGCAGTTGGGATGTTACTGGGAGTAACTGGGAAGTGAATTCTGTATTAGTGACAAGAATTCTGATTAATTCTGGATTTCTCTTTTAAATTTGTCCTGTCTATGAATAAAATTAGTTTAATTGGATGTACACGAGCTTTTTAAAAGAGATTAAAATTGCACCTTCCTCTCAGTACTGCTTCTTTCAGTATCTACTATGTCACTGAGTTGCTATCATTACTTTTTAAATTCCTATTAGATTAAGTTAGAACTATTAGTCCCTCTGTAAGTATTGGTAGTGTCCTATATTACAAATTCTGATATATATAATTTCATCAATAGATGTCCAAGGCTATAAATCAAAGATAATTTCCATGCAAATGGTTTTCCAGTTTATGATCTCATAGCTTTAATTCTGCTTCCCAATCTTTAACAACTGACACTGGCTCTACTGTTTCTCTTTCAAAGCAGCTTCTGTACCTTTTTAGAAGCTACCTACTCTATCCATAGCACTGTGCTCTGCTTTGCCAAACCATTGCTTTGTCTTTTAACTCATTTCTAAAAAACACATCTTATCCATTTTACTTTGTTTACATAGAGATTATCTGTCATTTTATCATTTTCTGTATTGGGTGATAAAGGGGCATTCCTTCGGTTGCTCCTTTTAACACAAGCTGGTACGTGTTATTGCACAGGGTTACTTTGCTCTGGTTCAGCTGAAAATTTTGAACACTGAATGAAAAAACACTTAGTAATAGGGAATGAAAAAGACATAGGGGTTTTATATATAGCAAATTACTTACAAATTATTCATACCAGGATCTCTCAAGTTAAAAAGTCAGATATATTTCTTCAGATTGACACAAAGTAAGCAGGAGAAAAATGAGATAGAGTATCCTTTTCAACAAATTATGACTTTTTTTGGAAACAACTGACTCAAAGCCAGACGGGTTAGGATGGTGAGAGCTGTGGTCCCAGCCCATGTTCCTCCTTCACAGTTGGAGGCTCTGTCAGGCTCAGTGTAAGTTTGCTCCAGGTAGCCCATGACAGGGCACTCCTAAAGGCCCTTTGGCTGATGTTAACATCAATCACTTCCTCCTGTTCAGTAGCTGCCACTAGTCTTTCTTTTGTTCTTTTGTAGTAATTGTTTTGAGTTTTTAAAAAATATTTTGTTATTGATAAACATTCTGTATGAGATTATTACCTCAGAATCAGAGTCAGCTTTGATTTATTGCAGTAGGTATTGTGCGAACGTAAATTAATATCCTTGTCCTCCCACACATAGTGGGGCCGAAGCGACCTGTAGATAGATGAGGAGCCACTGATTAAAGCAGAAATAAATGACAAATAATACACAAACCAATGCATGCTTTAAATGCCTTTGTTCATGCCATTCATAGGTCTCCACGTTTCTAAGTAAAAATTTAATCTAGTTGTATCTCAGTGCACGAATAGAGAATTTAAAGAGATGGCTATAGAAGAACATGATCCCATTCTCATTTCTTTGTGCACGCAGTGATAAGAGTAAAAAGCATGAAAGTCTTAGCTAAAAATTCAGAGAACCAGGTGATGAACAGCTGGTATCACCAAGGGAACAAAGGAAGACATCAACCTTATATTGAGGTAGATAGTTTAATGAATTATATATAGTTAAACTGTGGAGAGTTTCCACAAGGCAAGAAGGGAATATTGCTGCTGGAGGACAGACACGGGGAGGGAAGTTTAAGAGAGATGTTCATCTAAGCTACGGAGCAGCAAGCCATGAGTTTATGTCAGGGCAATACATTTGTGTCAAGGCAAGAAAATTATCTTAGTAGCAGATTTTGAAAAGACTGCAGGAAATACTCACTAAAAATAGGAAAGTAATAAATGCACAACAAGCGAGAACTGTAACATGAAGGTTCTAAGGAGAAGTAGAAGCTGCAGGCAAAAGAGGAGAAATTGAGCACTAGCACCTGAAAAGCCCTGCGACCACAGAAAACTGCATGTTTTAATAGTTACAAAAGCAGGACCATGTAATCAAACATCCCCACCCATTGCAGCAGTTCATTTCTTTTATCTTGCAGCCTCAGTTGCCACAGGGAAGACTTGTCATCAGCATCGGCATTCTGTGCTCAGTGTTTGTGTGTGTGCCCATGCGTGCAAGCGTTGGTTTGCAGAGAAAAACATCTTTTAAAAGCCATCCAAAAAAATAAAGGTTTAAACTCTTACTTAGGAAGTGACCTTTGTTTTATTTTTCAGTGTTATCCCTTCCTTAGGTCCTGTGCAACAGTTAGCAAAACACTAGGATGGAAAGCCAGTGATTGTTTGAAACCTTTTTCCTAATGTTTTTGTGCAAACGTTTCCGAGTTCCTTTATAAGCCAGATTTCATATCTCCTTGTTCAAGCAACTAATTTTATTAGGATTTTTGGCCAGTGGAAACAAAAAGACTTTGCTCCATTTGTCCTGATAATGCTCTGGGAATTAACCAGCCTTTTAAATGTTAATTCATAGAAACGTTAATGCATAGAAAAACTAACAAAAATAGGGTTTTGGATTTTTTTTGCATTTCTGTCGCATGTGTTAGATGAATCTCATTGTTATGACAGTGTATAACCATCCGACATTTTTCAGGCTATTGTCAGTTAATAATTTTATAGTTTTGCTACACATGACAACCTTCAGCTGAAATAGAATAGATGCCATTCAAAACAGTCATGAACAAAACTGACAATAAATGCAATTTCTAATCTCAGAAAGTAGCTTGTAATACCTCAGCTGCTTTCTTTTGCAAGGCTTAGGAGGAAAACATTTTTTTATCTTCTTTAATACTGAATGACGCTCTACCCCTTCCCCCCAGCTCTGTGATATAGGAAATGAGATCATGGTTCAGTGTTATGTGAACTTTGGCAGCAATGTAGGCCTAAGATGCTCCCACTTTCCCAGGTTAACCATCTGTTCTCATCCCACTCGAATACATCACTATCCCAGGCACGCAGGAAACATTATTTGCAGAGGTGTCCTGTCAACCGCAGCAGGAACCAGGTTTACAAAGAAGGGGCTGTTTTTAGGCAGCGTGATGCTGTGGTGGGAATCAGCATCAGGGAAGACAGGACTAGTCAGGGACCCTCAGCTCAGGAAATCTGGGTCTGCCATTCAATCACAGACAGTTTTACGAAGAGGAAGAAATTTTGCATTTTTTGTACATTGTGCTTTGTAAATTATTTAAGCATTATTTCAAAATGGTGCAAATGCATCCGAGTATTTTAGGCATTTGTAAATACGCGACTCCTGAATTTTAATAAGCCTTTAAACTGTACATGAAATTTTTATCAGTTTAGTTCCTATACTCACCACTGCTAAGGAGAATTTGTCGCTTCTGAGTGCTTCTTTAATTATGACTTTTAGAACACTGGTCAAAAATTGACAGTATTGGAACAGTGCTATCCAGATCATTAATTCTTAAATCTGGGATTAATTATAGTCTCATAATGCGACTGTAGTCTGTAGACTAGAAGATTGAGTAGAAGTTCTGCATTTTGGCACAGGTCATGTTTGTTTAACAAATTACACACTGGTCCTTATGGAGGATGGGATTTACAAGAATGTATTTGTTACTTCTAGCCAGCCTAATCGCAAATCTGCCACACCTACCCAGCCTCTAAAATTCATCATATGCACATACTAGGTATTTTTAATTAACTTAGGGCTTGTTAATGTCATCTGATGTGTGATTAGAGGTGGTTTTCAAGCTGGAACTCTACAGACAGTTGTAAAAGTTACAGGTTGATGCATCATTCTAAAGGGAACCAGAAGACTTTTGAAATAAAACACTGCTCTTACTACTTTTTTTAGTAGAAATACTTTACTGCATATAACTATATTAAGTAATTTGTAATAGCTCAACTCGGTACTGAGGAAATTTAAATGTACACATTATATGTTATACTTGTTTTTAAGGCTAGCTGATCAACAGGAAGGAGTCATGCTATATCTTCTGTTTCTTCTTTATAATATTTTTTTAATGAAGCTTTTTAAAGAATGATACTAGTTTCTGGTTTCTTTAAATTTATTTGTAAAAGAGATGAGTGTATCCTTCATTACTTCGTTGTGCTCCTTTCTGTATTGTTCAGAAATGCTGTTTTAAAGGAAGCAGGATACAGATCATCAATGGGAAATAAAGCAGTTTACTTCAAGACTGGCAGCTTAGACAGCAACTGAAAGCTATCATTGTTTAAGAAATCCTCGGTAGCATCTATACCAAGGGGATGTAATGTCACTATCACCGTGAATCAAAATGAGCTTTATACAAGCCACCAAAATTTGAAGAAAAATCTTAGCAATCCAAGTGTGGAATATAAAACTTAAGCTCCCGACAAGTCCTACTGAACTCTGTGGAAACTTTCCTGTTGACTTTGACAGTGGGCTTGGAAGTGACCTACTCCCTGAGTGATCTAGGTCAGAGCTGACTCGCTTGGGGCTGGTTCAGCAGAATCGAGATGTGTGCGCTGGTTTCATTTCGCTGTTTTGTGAAAGTTCTCTGAGCTGGCAATGAGACACGTCTCCTAAGAACTGAATTCATATAAAGCATTTAAAAAGTGCATTACAGTGACAGCCTAGAGCGCTGGAGGTTAATTATTTCCACTCAGAATAATTGGATAATAGTGTGAACGCTATGAAGGTATACTCCACAAATTATTCATTAAAAGTATCTTTTTCTGGTGATCTCTAACTTTCCTAATGAGTACAAAAAGACATTTCACTATGAAGTACAGAGATGCTTGTTAAGGCACGTTATAAGTAGTCATCATGTCCATCAACTCTGTAGCGTGTAGGGGACACGCTACTCCCATCTCGGTGGCTGGGACTGAGATCCCCACGCACTCCAGTGGGTGGCACAGAGACCCCACTGGGCCCAGTAGCTGACACTACAGACCAGGGACACCTACACCCCCAGTCTGGCTCCAGCTGCTGGCCCTTTGGCAAATATGAGCATATCTGAGTCCAGCATTGTGCATGTTCACATACACCACGAGCACCGTTTAGATAAGAAGCTAAATTCAGAGTTAATAAATATTTGAAAGGTCTCTCACCCATTTTAATATCTCCCTATTTACTTTTCCATTCTAATTCTTAACTCGTTTTCAACGTTTGTACTTTTTCTCCCTTTTTCCTTTCTCTGCTGAACCCTCCTTTGTCGTTCTGGCTCACCTCATATCACCCATTTGATGTCTTTCTGTCACCTGTCACTCATTTTTGATAGACTCATCTTTTTTTGTCTTCAGTTGCTCCCTCTAGTCTTTTTACAACAGTATTTTTCTGTCTCTGCTTTCATATTCCGTATCAATAGATGTGATAATTTGTATATATCACAGTTAATTAAAAACTTTTCTCATAAACAACAGAAGGGGAAAAATGAAGGAAAATTGCAATCAGACACATCTGGTTCATTGTACATTCTCTCATAGACTGACATGGTCCACTTCAAGTGAGATTTTTCTAAAGAGAGCAAGTAATCTAGTATAAATACGTTTCCTGTCACAGGGGATCATCTTAGTTTTACACATGCTCTGGCAGTACACGTGCAAGTGTATTAAGTGGTATTGAATGAACAAAGTGATATTGAAAAACTAGCACATTTTCAACCTTTGCACTGAAGAAAATCTCTGCAATTTTCAGTGTTTAGGCTCCTGGAGGTGTTTATAATAGTTTTAGATAATGTTTGCATGAAACATTTGCATAGAAACTGTTCATAACATAAGCACTTTTTCAGGTTGAAAAGCTGCATATATGTCATGGGAAGGCGTGGGCTGAATTATAAAGCTGTATTTGGGAAATTTAATGAAGACTCTAAGGACAAAAATGTGGCCATTTCTGTTCTATAATTTTTATATTTTGACATTTCTCTATTTCTTCTCTCCTGCAATATTAGCTTTTTTTTCCTCTCTTCTTTCATCCTTTTCCATTTGCCAATCCCATAAATGCCCGACTGTAGTTACCATTTTTTACAAAATCACTTGTTCTCTATCTTTCATTTTCAATCCATGTTCAAGTACTTTTGGCCTCCAGACTTCCCAATTGACCCTGACCTCTAGTTTGTTGGTAGAGAAGTGTAGCTACAAGCTACACTGGGAACTGGCTCTGCCATTGGGAGGCTGATTTAAAACAGGGGAATTTAAAGGGAAGGAGAGAAATCCCAATCTGAATGCATGTTTTAAAGTAGACCCTAAAAAGCTGCCATCCATTTTTGTCAGCTCAATACCCTGACGGCTTCTCCTTATAGCAGTTCTGATGTGGTTTATCAGGCTTTAGAAGTCTTGTGAAGCTGATGGGGATATTTTGTGATGAAAACAGAAAGTTAGAGGCTGCAGAGGAAGAATCACTAAACAAATTTGTACAGACAAACGAGATTGGCATGAATGTTCTCGTGGCTTGGCAAAAAACACTGATGATCTGCAGAGTAGCCTACTGACAACTCACACAGTTCCTCAGCAGGTTTTTCCAAAGAGCTGAGGCTGAGACTTATAAATATTTATGTTGTACATAATTTTGTTTCATTCCCAGACTCACTATGCAGAAGGAACACGTACTCTCATTTGGCTCTCTTCCACAAGTCCTGAACTGTGGATATGAAATCCGCACTTCATTTTGTCTCGCTTGCCTCTCCATCTGTGTTGAACCATTAAGAGTTTAGTGGGGCTGCCAGCCCTTAAGGCCCTGGGAGGAATTCCATCATACAGCTGAAATTGAGCATAAACCATTACGCCAAGGAAACACTTCATGCATTTCTGGTTTTGGTTTTCAGAATCTTTCTCACTTCCTACTAAAATTTTAGATTTAGGAAAATGACCTATGCAGTTTGGCTTTCGGGTCTTATACTAATTCTCTTCCAAAAAAGGTTACATTCACAACTAATACAACTCAGGCATTTTTCCCACTTTCTTAAAATGACTTAAAATTCTGTACGTGAACAAAATCCAGATTCCAGCACTTCTGGGAGCTTAGCTGTTATGCCAAAGCATTGGATGTGGCCAGGCGATTGTAATTTAGTGCTGAGTAAAAAGTGGAGCAAGACTTAAACAGTGGAAGCTCATCTGCTGTCTTTGCGAAATGAAGGAGTGAGGGTTTAAGGAAGAAAACAGTCAACAAAAGTAAAAAAGAGGGAGAAAGAGGGGATAAAAAGGGTGGGTTTACAGGTGAATTTTCTCTTTCACTGACAATGAGGGAAGAATTTGGCGGGAGAATTGTTTCTGTTTTTTTAACTTCCTACTAAATAGGATGATTACCTGCCACAAAAGCTCTTTTAAGAACTCAGATGGGTGTGCTTTCTAGGTTGACATTTATCGCCCAAATCCCATTATAAAAAGTCTGCAATGAGGTGGGAGGCAAAGAAAGAAAGTGCTTCTTCTAGCAGAGGGCATCCACTGCAGGCAGGAAAGGTGGCAAGACTTCGGGGACAAAGGCAACCACAGCTGAGTCCATCCTGTGCAGTCAGTGGAAATGCAAGACAGGCCATCTGATGTGTCTGCTACACCAGAAAAAAAGTGGCCTATCTGCCCTCGCTTTTATGCTGACTACAAATAATTCGCACAGAAAACAATCACATTTTGGAAGAGAGATATTTTGTCTCTGAAAACTCACAAAAATCCCTTGGCTTGATAGTCTTTCCTGAGGTAGTCTCACCTGTCTCTGTTACAACAGGGCAATATGTAATATGAACTCTTTCTAAAGCAGGGGTCATGTGTCTGAAAAAAGTAGATATGTAAAGAGTTAAGACAGTTTAGGTATAGATGTATATGATTAGGAATATATGGTTATTTATAAACCACTTATAATTCAAAAATGATAGTTTTTATATTCTAACATCCTTTTTTCTTATCTTTTAAAGTCTTTTATGACTATATTATCTATTATTTATTATTTTTATTTAATGAGGAAAGATTTTTATGCTTCTCTGTGTATTTTTTTAACCAGCAGTGTCAGATCTACATCAACCTGTCAACATTGTGAAATTGGAGTGACTAGGTCAAACACACGACAATGAGCTGGATGCTTTTGGCCAAATATGATTTTTAAAAGTAGCAATCGAGAAAAATAATTGTACTGACCATGTGTATGTGTGGTACTCTCCTTATTGAACTTTTATTAATAAAATTGCAGCATTACAGTTTTCTAGTTTATATATCTGTAAATCAGAAAGACTTAAACCATTGGTGCATTTAGCAGTTGCAATGACTGATATAAATCATTCTAAATGGCAGTTACTCCTAAAGGGCGTTGAGTATGCCCAATATCTATATGCAGCGCATACATCAGTACAGCAGTGCCTAGATCAGAGAATACGTAAGCCATGCTCCAGTTACAGAGAGTTTTGTGAAGCACGAGCCCCTCTTGGATCAATTATCCACAATTCCAGGTGGTGCTGTACGGAGATGAGTTCTAGGACACTCCCACAGTGAATTCTGGGGAAAAGTGTGTCTCACAGTTTAATTTTCATTGCAGAGGAACAAGTTATCAAACTCAAAACCCAGCAGCACCAGCTAACTAACCTGAATTTGAAGAACCTTCATGCTTAGCCCAGAGGAGTTTGTGGCTGATTGGGTTAGGGATAACAGCTGTGAAATTGTTAGTCAACCAATTACCAAAAAAGAATAAAAAAATCAAGAAGAGTTTGGAAAATTCAGCTTCTACTGAATGTTTGCAGGATAAGAATTACTATTCTTTTCTCCTGTAACTTTCAAGGAAGCAGCATCAGTCCATAATTATCAGTGTGTTGGTGCTTCACGGCTGTTCATCTTTTCATGAACAGCCATTTTGAAGACTGGTAATAAGAATCCCTTACTATAGAATAAATAGATTTTAATCTAGTTTATATTAATTAGCTTCTTAGTGCCCATAGCTTCTTCCTCAATCTGTTTCAAACTGGGCAACTAGTTACTGAATTCACAGAAATTATTACAATATTTCATCTTAATTAAAACATTTAGTGTTTCAACACGTATTAAACCCTGACAGAATAGGCTCTATGTGAAACATGTTTTCTGTGTACTAAGTAGTCCTTTACTCATGAAAAATCACATTGAAAGATATGGTACTGATCAGAAGGTCATGACAGTGGACTGCAATAGCTGCAGAATAAACTGACTGCAGCCACTAAGAACGAAAGTCTTCCCTGCTTCTTCCTCATACAGTGAGAAGATAAACCAGTGCCTTCACCTGTGTCCTGATCTTAGTGTCAACATTTTAAATTAGTTACCAGAAGTGAGTACAAAAATTATACTGTCTTCCTAAGTTACTCCTCTGATATTACTTTGTCCCATATATTTCATTTTATTTTTGACCATGCTCATACAACTGCAAAGCCCCTATATTGCATTGAATTCCACAAGCTTTTGTGCGAGCACAAAATGCAGCAAAATTGTTTGCTTACTAAGTCTTTTGGCTTCAAATCCTTTGAAAATAGTATATTCCTACAGGTTTTGCAAAGCACTGTATACATATTCCGTAATTACATAGGTTGTGGACCTATGTAATTATGTAAGTGATATATGGACAGTAAACCTTTGCAAACCTTAACTCAAATTAACAAGCTAGAAGTAGATATTTCTAGATCATGTCTGTGCTAGAAGAATTCCTAATAAAGAAAAGAAAATCTTTAAGATAAACAAATTTCCTTTGTGTTCAGATATCTACAGTACAGGCATATGGTGCTACTACAGGCCCTGCCAGCTGAGACCACAAGGTGTCCATTTATAGCCTGGTTTTGCACTCAAACTAAAAGTGTGGAGTTTGAGATACTCATCAGATCACAGATTGTCTTTTATTTTATGCATTTATCTGTACAGTGTTTATGAGTTGGCTGATGGTTAAGTGTTACAGATAATAAGTGTCTTCATTCTTATTATTTGTATTAAAAGGTTTTGACATTTCCAGAGATGGTAATTTAGGTCCATCTGATCTCGTGCTGAAACTGGATTGTTTCGTTCATTCACTAGAGTGGCTGTTCTCACAGAGGCAAAATTTGCCTGGTAATAGTTGGTTGACTTTTTAAGGCTGTTGTTGAGTCTTTCTTGTTTTTCCCCATTTCTTTAATTTCATTTCCTTCAATGGTTTGATTGTATACAAACTGAGAAATATTTTTTCTTTCATTTAGGAAGTTTAATATCCTTAAAGCCTCCTCACTTTCTCGTTCTGTTCCCAAATATAAGCACATGCTTTCCTGAGATTGCCTGCAAGCTCTGCTTAGTGTTACAGGCAGGAGGTTCCCGCTCTGTCTACTTTGATGGCAGAGAGGAGACTATTCTACCTCCTGTCACTAACACCAGTATTCAGCGCAAGTGCGGTCCCAGGGGTAACCCAGGATTGTTCTGGTGACTGTGCTGCAGGCACAGGAACTCTCAGTCATGTCTTTCATTTCTTGCCCTGTCTGTTCTTCACTCTTGCTGTTGAAGAGCCATCGCAGAGCAGTGCCTGCGTTGGAGCGTGTGAAGTCGAGACAAAAAGTGCAGGAGTTGCATGATGTCTAAACCAAGCTCTGTCTTTCCCGGAAACATAAATCATTGACTCAACCATTTTACAGATGTTAAGTCTGTCATTTGCCGCAAATATCCATCCAGGAGCTGCTTGCTCGCATCACCCATTTTGTATAAAATGGTTTAGTTAGACCTCGCAGGCAGTTAGTCTGACACTTTCCTTCACAGTAAATAAGGGTAATGCTGTTCACCTGCTTTATGGCACCAGATCATTAACTATTCAGCCATGTCAGTACTTAAAGATGAAAATATAAACCATACCTATTTTTATACACATGTAGAATGTCAAATATTAAATAAAAGGGAGACTGGCTAGACATCATTGTTGATATTTTAACATTCAGAGAAGGCAAAAGTACCAGGTTGGTTATTGCTGAATGAACTACATGGGAAAAATCAGCTGTGGAACTAGAAGACTGCCAGAAAGGACAACAAAAGATTTCTTTGAGATTTTATTTGGTTCTGGTTTTGTTTTCCGTATTACAATTCAAAATCAAAGAGACTTTAAAGTCTTTAAAATATTTTAGCATTAAATTTTTTGCAAACACTCTTACCTTGTGTTGTTTCAAATACTTAATCTGATACCTCTCTGTTAGATGTTTTAAAGTGGGTTATAAGAACTTTTTAAAAGATGCACACATACAAAAAGAAATCCCCTTTATTGGAAAGATACGAAGACAAATCAATTTTGTTGTCCTCTTCAAAAATTTTGGTTGCCCTTTGCAATTCAGGATGGCTGCCATCTGTTTGGCCTTTTCCCATCAGGATTCTGCTATAATGATGAACTCTGCAGCATGTACAGGAATTGTTCTCAAGCCTATGTTAACAGTCCTGATAATATATTTTTTAGGTTTCCTCTACGCTCAGAACAGTACCAAACGCAGCATTAAAGAGCGACTTATGAAGCTCTTGCCCTGCTCGGCTGCCAAAACGACATCTCCTGTTACTCAAAGCAAGTTTTATTTTTCATTTGATTTTTTTTTTAGGTTTGCATGCATCAAAAGTTATACTTTCATTAAGTGCTCACTTGAGGCTCAAGATATCTACTAAAGTAATTGTATACTCTTCTGAGGTTTAAAATCAAGTGATGAACAGATTTGCGGGCTGGTAGCGGATTTGCCTGTGCAAGCAGGATGGCAAGGTACCAGTGCCAGGGTCTGCCACCCATGAGTTGCTGGGTTGGCACTTATGCTCTGCAAGCCAGCTGAGAAGTGGTTCACTGGTTAAATTAAGTACCTGCTCTCAATGTATTTGAAAAGTGGTATCTTTTTTGTGTACATGTATGCACGTGTCTGTGTGTGCTACACAGGATAGTATCAGCAGTGCTGGTCTGGGAGGAAAGGCTTGGCTCTGCAGGCTTTGACTATGTAACATCAAACTATTTAGGGAACAAGACCTAAAGTATAGAGTTATAGAACAGTTTACTGGAAGGGAATCTTTAAAGGCCATCTAGTCCAACCCTTTCTGCAATGAGCAGGGACGTCTTCAACCAGATCAGGTTGCTCAGGGCCCCGTTCAACCTCACCCCGAATGTTTCCAGGAAAGGTGCATCTCCCACCTCTCTGGGCAACCTGTTCCACTGTTTCACCACCCTCATTGTAAAACATTTCTTCCTTTGTTCTAGTCCAAATCTACCCTCTTTTATTTTAAAGCCATTACCCCTTGTCCCATGCCAACAGCCCCTGCTAAAAAGTTTGTCCCCATTTCCTGTAGGCCCCCTTTAAGCACTGAAATGCCACAATAAGGTCTCCCAGGAGATGTGGCTGAAAAAAAATAAAAATGAGATTCAATACAAAGTATGTGAATGTAAAGATAAAGGAAAAGCACACTGACGCTACCTTTAATGTCTGGATGTGCTGTGAGGAAATAAAATCTGTCAGAGGCAGCTAACAGATAAAAATAGGGGGAGGGAGGGAGAGAAAAATCCCTACATAGAGACCTACATAAATGTATATATATACACACCTAGATAAATTATAGTATTAACACTAACATCTTCCTATATAAATTGACTACTATAACTGATTTTAAAATATCCTTGTGGACCCAATTTAGTCTAGATTAATTTGGCTTAATTCTAGGCACCCACAATAAGACCTAAAATTACAAGGTGAGTCCCCATGCTTCTTATAGACTCTTCTGATAAAGTGTATCAGTCAAAGGTAAAAAAATGCCTCTACGAGCCTGCCCCTGTGTCCAGTGATTATGGAACAACTCGAGGCCCCACAAGTTAACAACTCAAGTTAAGTGTCTGGACTTCAGTGGTATGAATCTAGGCTTCCTTTTTGCTGCCCCACTTCACTGTTTTTCGTATGCTCCTCTATAGAGAGAACTGTGGTGGTTGCTTTCCTTTGAAATTATTTGAGATCTCAAAGATGAAAAGCACTAAAGATGTGGATGTACAGTGATTTTTTTGTGGTGGCTTCAGCTGATGTGCTTTATTTGAAAATAGGGTAACGTAAAAAGGTCAGTTATTGTCATGACACCTACCAGTGATTAATTATGTAGAATTGCTTTCAGCTACAGGGCACGTAGCCTAAGACTATAAAAGGAATCATAGAAACACGGAGTCACAGAATAGTTTGGGTTGAAAGGGGCCTTTATAAATCATCTAGTGCAACTCTCCTGCCATGGGCAGGGACATCTTTCGCTAGACCAGTTTGCTCAAAGCCCCATCCAGCCTGGCCTTGAACACCTCCAGAGATGGGATGCAGAACAGAAAAGAGAAACAGAATAGAAGGAATAGAAGGTTTGATCTGTTTGTTTGAAGTTGGTTAGAGAGTAACACATCCTTATTCCTTGCACACTTCTACGTGAGATTTTTATCTGCACAGGTAATATTATTTAGAGTTGGTCTTAAGAAGCTTGAATGTGCAAAATTTGCATTTTCTTGATGAAAGTGTTTTATAAACTGAAAGAGAAGTCAAAATAAAATTTCCATTAAATATTTCATATTTGAGAATCAAGTAGTGAAAAAATCTTCATTCGGCATTTTTCTCTGTCCCCTATCAGTAATGAAATTCTTCATTAAGTCATAATGTTATATTAAGTGAAAACATTATATTAAGTAAGAATATCATTGTAGACACCCATTGTTATTATCCCATTTTGATATAATGTCCTATTTGATTTCTGCTGCCATGAAAGAAGCAACATCATAATGCACTAGGAATGAAGCCAGAACTACTTACAATATCAACCACATAATGTGAATTCCTTAGAAATTTTAAGGAGAATATTTTTAAAACAAGTAACATGCTGAAATATACATAGCCTGAATTTGCACTTCTGCTCTTAACTTCTATTAATGTGTGCAGAAAAAGGTTTCTTGAATAAATAAAATCTTATTTCAGCATTCCCGTTCAATAAAGCACGTCAAAGAATGCTTTTTCTTATTTGTGTGCTCTGGCCTAGTAAACCTAAACTTATTTCCATTCTTCCTTAGCTAAATTTTTAAATGTGTGCTAGAGATAGAAGTAGACTCAGGAATGGTTTTGGAAAATAAAAACATTTGTGTATGCAGTTATTAAATAGATATGGGAGATATAATTTGGGGGTTTTGAAGGCAAATGCATGTCTACAATTTTTACAGATATTAACTTAGCCCTAACTTTGGACGCGCTTCTCCAGTTGCCATTATTTGAAGAGTATGTCTGGTTTTTACATTGTTTTTCTCATTTTGTTTTTCAATGAACAATGAAAGGTTCAAAGCATAGCTTCTGTGGCAAATACATTAAAAACTGTATTTACGATTTAGCCAGAATGAAATCAGTAGGAATACTCTGTTTAATATATGAACTTGTTTCTGGTTTTCAGTTGACATATGTTAGCCTTTTATGGGGAAAAAAAGAACTCAACTTTCTCAGGCTTAAGATAACTAATTTTTCATTAATCTAATAATTAATCTTTAGAAATAGACATATTTTCACACATTTTTAAAAGTGTAGATTTCTTTTCCAGCCTGGATAACGCTAATCATAAGTGTGAAGAAATAAATTAAAAACCTGTGACTCATGAATGTTACAGTACTTTAATCAGCATAGTTGGCACATTGTGAAGAAGTTTATGACAAACTTATTTTTGGACTATTTATATCTACAGAATCTACAGAAATAGAGTGTGAGAAGACTGTTGTACTGAAACTTTTCATTAATGGAAAGACAACATCACCACACTGAAGTCCTCTATTCTCACTGAATCATTAAAACACAATAAAATTTTTTATTACTAAGGATATACCAAACACCATGCTCAGCATTACTTTGTCTGGCTTTATCTCTATCCTCACATTTATTATGTGTATTCTTTTAGCTTCTAGAACAGCTTGTAGATTTCTCTCTAGGTAGCCAGATGTTTCACAAATGGATGCCTAGAGAGCTCATTTCCAGTTAAGTCCCTTTCTGTCTAAACAATAACCCATTTAAATCCCATATAACTTCTGGCATATAAAACACAAGTGACTTTTCAACAATATCTATTCTCAGGTTGTCTATGTTTTGAATTTAGTTTAAGCACCTGGTGTTGACTTGCAGTTGACAAAAACACTCAGCTGCATGTCTACAGCATGACATTGTTATAGGGACTTTAACGACTGTATAAAGAATATAAAAGATAAATATCTTAAAACATGATGGAAAGGATTTAAAAACCTTACAAATTAAACCCTGGATGTTCTTATGCAGAATTAAAATGGGACTCAAGAACATTGCCACACTTTCCCTAAATTAGGAAGCCAGCTTCTTAAATTTATTTCAATGTCAAGATTCCCTCTTTGCACCTCAGCATCTTTTTTTCAGAGAACTGAAATTTTCTTATAATCTTGTGAGTTCAGATACTGGCCCTTTGAAGCTATTATCAAACAGCAACATCATAACATCAATGTAAAGTTGTGTCAGTTGTGTTTTTTGACAATAGCTTTTAGATTGGAAGCTTTCACAAAGATGGTGGTGGTCTATGAGTCATCATGAGATAACTCATAAAGAAAGATGAAAGGGAAACACGATATAGCTTGTCCACACAGTGGACATTCTGAGATAAGACTATGAGTGAGATTGAAATCAGATTCCTGAGATGGGTGCCAACCACAAGGTCTCTTTGACAGGCGAAAAAAAGGCCCTAAGATTTTGTGAAGATTGATTCAAATAGTTTATGTACTTTGATTATATCTATTTAAAGGTTGTTCATTTCTTGTTTGGCTGGACTATATCTCCTGTTGCCAGATTTCTCCCAAGCAGCTGAAAGCTATTATTACTGCATCGTAGCAGAACAAAAATATGTGAAGATGTAAGCATAATACAGTTTTAATGGAGTGTTGTAATATTGTGCTCTTATGAAAATCGAACTGAATAAAAATTTATTTTAAGAATTCAGATCCCACACTGATGAAATAAAATATATATCTTCAGAATTGTAGAAGAGACAATTAATGCGTGTTTGTTTTCTCTCAAGTTACGTATCTATAACTGGTATTAATCTTAAGCCAGGATAAGGCAGTGATTTGATTAAATTAGTCTGGAGTAGTACGTAAGCTATGTTTAATATTGGTGGTACTAAGAATAGATGCACACATTCATATTTTTGATCCAGATATACATGCTGTAAATTTCTCTAGCTATTTTATTTGAACTTTCACATTTAAAACTCTACCTGGAAAAAAATGCATTGCTATATCATATAGTTTTAAGGCTGAACTCAGCTGTAAGTCTCGAGTGTGTATATCCACATTCTTATTCACCTAATTATGAGGTCACTAAAATACTCATGTTCCCCACTTAGTCTGCTCACCGTGAATAATCATGTTGCCCTGAGGCATTTGTTATATGGTACTCAAAGTAAGGTGTACTATTGAATATGCAGCATGAATCTCACACTTTCTGAAGCACAACTTCACGGTGAAAGGAGAACGCTGAGAATCTCAGATGGATGCATTGAATTCTAACCAAGGGAAAATTTCCAGTATTCTGGAGTCACTGAAGTTCTATAAAAACGTTTTCTTTGCTCAGAGAGTTGTAGAAGCGGGAAAGTCATTCTGAATGTGTCGTGCATGCCCTTGCAGAATGTTGGCTTTCCAGTTTTTTGCTATTTGTACTGGTGTGATAATATCCAGACTGCTGGATCATCACTGCTCTTCCATGTTCTGTGCAGCCACTGAAGCAGACAGATACTCTTTCCCTTTGAATTCAAAATAAACATGCCATTTGTTTGTAAAGCTGCAAAAGCTGTTATTTAGAAGAATGTCATTTAACTTACTTTTTTTTTTTTCCTGCAAGGGTTAGATACTTCTACATCCTATATCTCTCATTGAGCTTTACTTCTCTGTCTCTTGTATTCTGCAGACACTGTAGAAGATGAAATGGAAATGGCCACAGTACGACATAGACCTGAAGCTCTCGAACTGCTGGAAGCACAGAGTAAATTCACAAAGAAGGAACTTCAGATCTTATATAGAGGTTTCAAGAACGTAAGCACTTCCTTCTTTCATTTGCAGGATAGGCCACTGCAGTCTCAGCAGTGTAAGAATGACTGGCAATGAATCCCGATCATGGGATTAAGTAGCTAAATACTGCGTGTTGGTAAAGTGAGGAAACAAACACTCTGCAACTATTGGGCTGTTTAGTGACCAAAAGATGCAGAAATATTAGAAAACATCCAGAAGCGAATAATTATAACTTAATACAGTAGGACTTTGTTCAAGGACAGATTGAAAATTGTGTTGGAGTTGTTTGTCAAAAGATGAAATAAGGGGAGAGAACATAAGTCCTGGCGAATTTGGTCAGTGAGAAGAAAGATTTTGATTTTTGTGTTCACAATAGCTACCACAAAAAGTTATTGGCACAGATTGCATTAGGGGAATTTTCCATTGGGTGGGCAGCAGTAGATGGCTTCTTCAGTCCTTCCTAGCTCCCCAAGTAGGTAAACTTGTCAGAGCCCTTTACTGGGAATCATTATCTGGGATATTTTTTTTTTTTTTGTTGATATGTATACTCTGTTGGCAGGTCCAATGTTTTCAGTTGGTGGAGATCCCCACTGAGGATCTCAGTGCATGAATGCAGTCTGCCTCCTTTTCTGGGATGTCATTGATGTTATATGCCATTAACATTGCATAGAAACTATTTGATATTAAAAAAACTTGAATAATAGAAATTGCTTGCAAATCGTGAGTGTCTAATATTAATCTATGCACTCAGTTGCGAGTAGTACAACTATGCAGGTGCTAAGTCTCCTGCTGAGCTGAAGGTAAAGATAAATTTAATTACATTTATCACTTTTCATTTATTTTTAATTTCACCCTTAAAAAGGGCCACCTTCTTGCCCTTGTTATTTACCACTCATGTGAAATTGTATAACAAAGTATAATAACGCTAAAAGCACAATTAATCTCAACTACGGAATCAGAGAATAGTTTCAATAGCTTGTACAAAAAGACATTTTACGGAATTCTTAGCTATCGTGTATATTTGCAAGCCATGCAAATGGCTGTTCTAGAACTACATTATTATTGAAAGCCTACAATGCCAGTAAAATAGAGTCACTTAATGTGTCCTGTCTATATATCATCCTCAGTTCCAGAAGGTATATAATGTTGGCATGTTAATGATTAATGGTGATTGCTCTTAAAAGCTTTTCATTTCCTCAGGGTACCTCAGAGAACAATCCCTTGCTAATGACAGTATTCCCTAAGTATTGCAAATAATGAACTAATGTCCCTAATTATCTAAGGCAAAAAGGTACAAAGTATAGTGGGTAAAATAAGCCTTCTGTCTGTTTCTCTAAGAGTAATTATTTTCAGATTCTCAGAGATTAAGGATCTTGATGATTCTCTGCAAAAAAATGAGGTATGGAAAAAGAGAATAGGTTATAAGAAAGTCTTTTAGTTGATTATTTTACCTTTTTTTGAAAAGGGAAATTCCAGCTCTTCATTTGCTTTTCTGTTCTAAGATGTAAGTTCTACTTGCATCAAAGGAGTGTCACCTTTATTCAGGTGTTTCATTTCCTTATCAGGACATGATCATTCAAGACATGTGTGTATAAATATCTTTGCCTATTTAGAGCTAATGAGCATGAACTTCAGGTTTTTTGCATTTAGTATAATTGCAAAATTATCAAGTACTTTAAAATATTCTGTAAAACATGCCTATGGCTGGTAACTGTTATAAAACTAAATCAATTTAAAGCAGTAGCCCGAGTATTACACTTCAGAAATTAAGGACTTTAAAAATATCAGGTGAGTTGGGGTTGGTTTTGCTTCTCGTGTTTAGCAGTTTCTGCTGCAAAATGCTCTACAGCTCTATGAGCAGCATGCCTAGGTGGATTGGTTCATCTTTCCTGTCACAGGTCTAGCTTTTACCAAATTCAGTTTGAGCGGCTTTGGTGGGTACTGATACAGGATGGCATTCAAGTGCATGCCATGATCTGCGCTTAGATGATCTCCCCCTGACAGTGCTCAATCATCCACTTCTGGCTGCCACAGGCCACCTCTCTTCTTGCTCCCCTTCTTTCTCATCCAGCTTAACACTATCCTGCTAATTTCTCCAGCCCTGTGTTGCTTCATGTGTGTTCTTCATGCACCAATATATACTGGGGGCTACCCAGCTGGAAAGCAGCTTTGCAGAAAACACCTGGGGGTCCCAGGGGACACCAAGTTGAATATAAGCCAGCAATGTGTCCTGTGACAGAGGTGGCAAATTGTATCCTGGGGTGCATTAGGCAAAGTATTGCCAGCAAGCAGGTCAAGGGAGGTGATTCTTTCCCTCTACTCACCACTGGGGAGGCCACACCTGGAGTGTCTAGTTCTGGGTTCCCAGTACAGGAGAGACATGGGCTTACTAGAGAGAGTCCAATGAAGGGTTGCAAGGAGGACCAAAGAGACTGAAACATCTCTCCTATGAGGAAATGCTGAAAGAGTTGGAACCAGTCAGCCTGGAGAAGAGGAGCCTCCAGGGAGACCTTATTGCGGCCTTTTGATACTTAATGGGAGCCTACAGGAAAGATGGGGACAAACTTTTTAGCAGGGCCTCTTGTGGTAGGACAAGGGGTAATGGTTTTAAACTAAGAGAGGGTAGATTCAGACTAGATCAAAGGAAGAATTTTTTTAGGCAGAGGGTGGTGAAACAGGTTGCCTGGAGTGGTGGGAGATGTCCCGTCACTGGCAGCATTCAAGGTCAGGTTGGACGGGACTCTGAGCAACCTGCTATAGTTGAAGATGTCCCCTGCTCGTTGCAGGGGGATTTGGACTAAGTGACCTTTAGAGGTTGTTTCCAACTCAAACTATTCTATGGTGCTATGAAAACTTATGCAGATCCTATCTCTGTTCTTCATGCTTTACACCTGATATTTTCCTGTCTCATTGTCTTTTCAATAATTTAACTGCGTAAAGTAATATATGTTAAGGCATGAATTTATGTTGTAGGAGCTCTGCTGACATTATGCTCCTATTAGACTAAATTTACAACGTCCCACAGCACAATAGCGTTAGCCTTGCACTGTGCACTGGCAGAAGCTCAAAAGGGCTGTAGTGCAGACTGTTGTCCTAAAGACAAGGTAGCTAATATCAGCTGGCATAGTCACTACATATGCTCTGGTTAATTCGTCAGAATTATGCCCTATATGTGGAATTTTGCTGTATTTCTGTCATCAATGAACTATAGAATAATTGTTGCTATCTGATCACTTGATATTTAGAATCAACATGCAGTAGTTAATATTGTTTAACCATATCAGTTAAACTAGTTACTGCTTGCTAGTCTCGGAGTGAATGTTGGTTTCAGGCAGCACTTTCCCATCTATAAATCCACAGATCACCTAACACTTTACAGAAGGAACAAACAGAAACTCTGTCCTTATTTAGAGCCTAGAAAAATGGGAGATTTTCAATACTTAAACTGTAATACTACCAGAAGATAAAGTTTCTTTAGTAGTGCAAGTATTAATAAACTTTTTGAACACAAAATTTTAAGCTTTAGAAAGGAAAAGACTCCATACCTACTATGGTAATAGTAGATATAAGTTCAAACCTGACATTTCTTTCTGAAGAGCTTGGGTATTTCTATATTATAGTAATGCTTTAAGTCATCAATAAGCAAAGCAAACTTTTTTTCTATGTATTTTCAACAGCCTTTCTAGTATGCACATTTTTCCCTCTGTCTCTGTGCAAGCGTGGCAGGAAGAAACAGGTTCCAGACATGATAAAGAAAAAACAATTGATGAAACAGAAAAAAGCAGTACTCAGTCCCTTTACTTCAGTATCCTGATTTCAAGTGTGGTCAGATAAGGGAAAAAATACAAGAATAAGGGGAATTTAGAGTGATAATTCCCCTAACAGACTGTTCAATCACCTTGCGCTCTGCTACTGAAATACCTCCTGTGCTGAAAGTTAGAACTGCATCTTTATATTTTACGTACTTTAACAAAAGTTTCTTTCATAAACTGTGATAATTACTTTTTGAACGTAATGGGGTATTTTGACATCTACAGCCTACTGTGGGAAATTACCTCCATACCTAATTATGGCTTCTGTGAAAAATAATTCATTTCTGTGTCAAACTTGCTGCATTTTATTTTAATAAGATATCTATAGTATTTCTGCTATGAGAAAATGAGTAACCATTACTTCCCTGAGACATTCACGGTTTTACACATTGCCTACTTAGTTCCTTCTTTTCCTAACAGAAAAGGTTTTGCTGACATAATCTCACTCCAGTTGGCTCATTTCCCTGAATCCTGTCTAGTTCTAGGATGTCTGTTCTGAGATAGGGGTGACCAGAACTTCTTACAGTTTACATCCGCTTATTTATTATTTATTACTTCAAATTACTTATAGTTCTGACTGATTTCAGATGAGAAAGCAGCAAGTACTCCTGTATTGCTGTAGTGTTGGTGATTACAAAGTCGGATTTATTCCGTGGTTTTTACTTATGCAAAAATAAAAAGGTAAACCTTTAAAGTTATTTTCATTAATGGGATTTTCCAGTGTAGGAAAGTTACACACCAAATTCAGGGAAAAGTAATTCAAGCAGAATGAGCATAGTGTCTCAGCATTTCTGTGTGTATGTACCTACCTGAAAGCTTCAAGAAAGTCTCACATCACACTGTAGCATTAGCTGATGCTCCAGGGACCAAGAGGTAGAGGATAACTACAGGAAAGGGCCAAAGAGTATTGAAATGCCTATCTTGGCAATGGCTGTTTGGGTAGTAGTAAAGGTCAACATTTAAAATACAAGAGGACATACAGTAAAGCAAAAATAAGGAAGTGGGATAAGCACCTTCAGATTGCCTAACAGCTATTGCAAGGAAAAGCACCATGGGAGAACTTATGCCTATATCCGGTAATTTAGCTATTTTAAAGCTTCTATACTATCCTTGAAAAATTAACTTAACGGAAGTCCTAAGCCCTCCCTAGACTCAAAAGGTTTGTCAGTGTTCCTGCACTCTTGTTGATGAATTGTTGCTCAGCTGCCATCACAGTGGGACCTCTCCATTTCGTATTTGGCTTCCTGTCATCCCATTTCTTGTAAATTGAAATTGTGATTGCTGCAGTCATTAACCTTTCAAACCAATGGCTCTGTGGCAGGCCTGGTACAAGTGGTACTTCACAATAAATTGCACAGACTATCAAGCATGCACTCAACATGTGGTCTTTCTTTCTCTTTTGTCCATTGATAGGGCTCTCACAGTTTAAAAAATGTCCCTGAGCTATGGCACATTTCCATTTTAAAAATACTTAGATAATGATTTTGCTGCACAAAAGATGCTCCTGTGCTAAACCTAAATGTTAATGATCTTTTAATTTTGGTTGATTATTCTCATCAAAAATTCTGTCGAACTCTGTGTTGGGAAACTACTAGACTTTCCCAGAAAAGTGAAAGGATTTTTGATGAACATTGATCTTACCCAGCTGTGTATCAGAGAAAGTGTAAATTGAAGTCATGCATGCATAAAAATGTTCCTGGATACATACTGTAGCTTTAAATAGGCGGCTCCATAATTGTGACATTTACTGGGAAAACAACATTTCAAAGATACCTTCCTTCCTTATTGCTGTTAGCAAATGAGACGAAAAAATGACAATAAGATAATAACTCTGATAATGTTGCATCTCAAAGACATGTTCCCCCATCATGCTACCTATCCATGTAAGAATATGTTTGTGCGTCTCAAAAAATGCTAATTTATTCAAAAATTTTTCCATTTCAATTATGGTTTGATGGAAGCATTGTATTACTGTATGTTGCATTTGTGAGTCTCACAGAAAGTTTAATGAAAGCTCCTCTTATAGGTTATAGAGTTCATTTTTTGATTGTCTAGAGAATTCGAGTTTTGCATGATAAAGTACAACTATTCTTATTGTCCTTTTCAGGAAAATTCCTTCCCTTTTGTTTGTTCTTCTCTTACTCTCTTACAGAAAGTGAAGAGAAAGTGCTTGTTTTATCTAATTAAGTATATTCCAAATCTAATCAGTAGGAAATACAAACATTCAGCTCATGCTATGTGGGTTTATCTGTCTAAGGTATATGTACATACCCAATGGTAGGAATATTCATAAGATATTTTAGAATTTTTGATGGACTAGGTGACCTCCAGAGACCTCTTCCCATGAACAGTTCCTTCAGTTTGTGAACTGCCCACGTTCAGATTAGACAAGTAATTTAATATAAAGGTTAGCTAATGGTTTGAAATGAATTATTGTTTCTGTATTGTGTACAGAATCCCAATGCCCTCAAAACCTCAATGCACATAGAGGATGAATTTTTGCATTCTTAGATGTAAAAAGTCTCCAGAAATAAATGAAATTTGCAAAAATACTGTGGAAATTCAGATTGTTGTTAGGTTATGTTGTTGATACGACTCTGCATCTAGGTAATGTTGGCACTCCGACATTAAAAAAGAATTCACTGAGGCACAGGATCATATGTCATCATTAACATTAGCTGACAAGGAAGTCAAATTCAAAGTTTTGATGCTGATCCTCAGAAACCTGTTCTAGACCTCGTATGATAAGTGCTCCTATTACGTACTTAAAGCTTTCTAAAATTATCTGTGCTAGGCCCAGTGGAATGGTGTATAAAACTTCAGTTTAGCGCCATCTCTCGTTGCAGTCAGTTAATTCAGAGACAGAGCCTATGAACAGCAATTAAGAAAGCCTGCAGGATGACAAAGAAGCCACTTATTGTAATGAATAAATACAGTTTTAAGATTAATACAGGCCAGAAGAGAGAGAAAAAACTAAAAGTGAGCACAACAAACAATGGCACTAGTGCAAGAGTATTTTGCCCCTCACATTGGTCCTCCAGAGCTTGTTCTTGCAGATGAGGTGGCTCAGAACTTAAACATGATTTTCACCCTCCCCCATGGGATCCAGGACAGCAAGAAAGATTTCATTTCACCAGCAGTCAGTGCAGTTGCTTTTCCCTCAAGATTTTGTCACTGTCTGTAGAAGTCCTTGGTTATATAGGATGTAATCTCAGCAAGAGCAGGATATTTCCAGATGCAGACTTTCTGACCAAATTGAAAAGAAGAGAGCCTGGAAGAAAAATATCCCGCCTAGCTCTCCTGGATAACATGAAACAACACTAAAACCATTTGAGTCTCTCTGTGACTCTGAATATCAAGCAAAGGATGGATTGCTCTACTAGGTAATGATCCATGAAACATGCCCACTGTGCTGAAAGTTTTTAGAGAGGTTCTGACCCCTCTGCACAAACAGTGTTGTGGGCATGAAGATGTTGTATATACAATGAAGCACCAACAACTTGTCTTTTCAAATAGATGCAGTGAACAAGTTGTTCCTCATGCATATAAACCTGTTAAATTAGTAATGTAGAAATGCCAATAAAATAAAAAAAAAATAAAGGAAGTTCTGAACCTTACTAGCAAATCAGATAGTAATAATTCAAACTGAAAATTAACATCCCCCCATGTTAGAAAACTCCTGTGACTTGCTTAGCCTTAATAAACTAAACAGGAGACAACTGCATAATGAAGCTCCAAGCAAGTAAACCTAGAAGCTGGATATCCGTGTGTGCTGTCAAGAGACAGATTTCTGAACTCATCTTTTTCTACCTAGAGAGTTTCTGAAGACATGTATAATGCATATAGCTCAAACCTCCTTTTTTTTTTATAAATAGAGATATTATTTAGTGTGCTCCCGATCAATTTTTTTCTCAGTTTTAGATGACTGAAGAAAAGCTTAAAAAAAACTACACAACAAACTTGCCAAGGCAGAATTTTGATATTGTATTTCAAGAGCACCAGCATTCATTTACTAGGGGCCTAGAGGAAACTTTTACGTATTTCAAACAGGGTTACATCAAAATATTTTAACAAACTGAGCAATAAATGATGCTCACAATCATTATATAATTCCTTCAAGAGTTAGTCAAGAAACTTGAAGCTTTTCAAATATAAGAGTAAAAATAATTTGGAGGTATAGTTTGACAGGCCTAGCGTATAGATGTCAGTCGTCACAAATTTACAGACCTTAATGTGTTCAGTGGAGATATTCATTTCAATTAGTCTCACAGTTGCTGGCAGAGATTGAAATCTTTTTTTTGAAAGTTAATAATGAACTCAGTCCCTACACTTCTATTCATCTCCTGACTTACTGCTGTTCATGGAGATACTTCAAGTCGTGTTCACTAGGGAAAACCTGTCATCTAACATACCAAGGACTGTCTTCATAATAGTGATTGCTTACTTCTGAATGATCTCTGAAGAATGTAGACACCGAGCCGCTAATTAAGCAGCATATAAAAAGAGCATGATTCTAAGCACCCGGTATCAATAGTAGTGCAGAGCTCCAGGTACTTCTAAAGTTCTTCTTTGTTCTAAAAAAGTCAGTATTAGCTTGTGATGGAACTGTACTGCTCTGTGTGCTTGTCTGTCCCTCCTCTTTGACATTGGCAGTACCCTGTCCTGTGCTGTGCTGTGCTCCCAGAGTGCCATCAGTCATGCCGGGCTGGCACTCGGTGCACCGTAAATACCTTCTGGTCTGCCAGCCAGCTGCTCATGAGCTTTTCATGTGTGTCAGTGTGAGATATCTGAGGAATATGAATGTTTATGTACCGGAATACGAGCAGCGAAATATCTTCTTTGGCTCCAGCTCACTGCAGCTACTTTTTGCTGCAATTGGACTAAGCATTGCAAAGTACTTGAGTTATGTGAAATTGTCGGATTATTGTTTCTGGGTAATCACTAACGTTAGAGAAGCAAAATTTGGTGCAATGCACCAGTGACGAGGTTGTAATTTAAAAATAGTAGTGAGTAGACCCCTGTTATTCTCCTTTCTCCCACCTGTCCCCTTTTCTTCACAAGGTGACATGAACGCTAATTGTAACTGCTGCCAACATCGGACATTATAACACGCAGCTTAACATTAAATGTTTTAGTGAGCCAATTCATCATTTGAGAAAACAGTGTTCAAAAAATCCTTCTGCTTGGATTTCTTGCTACTGGTTTTCTTAAAGAGTTTTTATATAAAACATGATAATTCTGTATTAAATCCTGAACTAAGTTATCTCCCTGTTACACTGCAATTCATAGTCACACATATTTTCAGGTGGATGTCCCAAGCCTGCAAAATAAGAGCAGAGGGAATAAATATATCTTCTGGTGATACCTCTGAATGGTATAGTTTGACCATTTGGGTCCCGATTCCTTCAAAACTTCACAGACAAAATCTTGTTTGTGCTAGACTCAGGGATCTGTTCTGGATCCCAAGAATTTCCAAGTAATTTTGCATCTTTATAATTTTTTCTTGTTTAAATTCCTGATCAGTTTAAACAAAATCAGCAATATGTAGGTTTTGCCAGAAAGCAGGGAAACCATCAAAAATCCTTTCTTGATTTCAATAGAATTAATTTCTGATTTGAAATTTCTTTAGATCTACATCTGTGCTAAAAATAAGCTGATAAATCTTTAAATAAAAGAGAAAATCACAGGTGCCAGCGCATGAAGGTCAAGCCTTTCAGTCTTGGGCCAACCTGCATTTATCTTTGAGTGAAAGTCTAAAATCCAGTATCTAAAAGAGCCGATATTCTTTAGATCAGCTGGACAATTCCACAGTTGCTCTTCACTCCGATTATGTGAATGATTCTCAAGTTAACTTTCAAGTAAGGGAATTTATTCAACCCAATCAACTCCATTGTGAAATATACTTAACGGACCTTAGATATGGTGAGTATAACAGAAGAAAGAGGAGCCAATAACTCAAAGGACAGCATGACTCAGTAAACACAGCATGAAACTAGAGGTCTAAAGACTCTAGCCTTTTAGCTCTCTGGCTGCCTTATTAACTGCCACACACCTTTAAAAGCCTTAACTTTCACACTAAAAAGCCTTCTGGGTTGCAAGAGAGCATTATACCAGTGCTTCACTGCCTGTACGGGCTCCACATTGACAACTGCCTAATTTAATGTCTCTGGTCTGACAGCCAAAACCTTTTAGAGTGTCCCTGGCTATCTGAAAGATTGCTTCTCAGCCTTTGATCAAAGCCTCCTCAGACATGCCCTGGGAAAAAAAGTGGGGAACACCCTTAGGGGGGCTGGTGGCTGTGGGAAAGTGAACTTTCCCAGGAGCTGGAGATAGCAAAGTTCATCCTTACAGGAGAGAAAATTAACATTGAATTCCTCGGCGTTAAGAGTGAAATGTGTGTTCTGTTGGCAGTATATGTGAGCAATACCGTTTACCCTTCCATGACTAAGCTCCATATCTGTCAAGTGGAAATGTCCGAAAACACACTGATGTAAAATGCGCTCTACGTGGTGTTTCTAACAATGATTTACTTGCTCCAGTTATGTATCTCTGCAGCTGTGACCAGCTTCGCCATGACCTCACAAAAAGAAGTGTCAAGAATAATTTTTACGAGTAAATTCCCAGTAGATGGATATAGAAATATTTGTCGCTGGCATGCTATCTACCAGCAATTATAGGTATCAAGGCAAGAGATACATGATCGTGCTTGTGATTAAAAATGTCAGCACTAAGCACTGGAAACTAAGCACAAGAAACTTATTGTACAGGTTTGGATCAATAGGAAGGAAATCCAGGTTCAATAACTAGCTACCATATTGTCCCACTGGATAATTGTTTCACCTCTTTCCTAAGCTTTTAGGACCAAAGATCTTTCTCAGTGTTTCTCCATGTCACCCAGTACACTGGGTGATTTATTACTATTAACAAAGTTTTAAAACAGGCAATGTTTGCCATCTTCCTCCAGAGCAAGACGAGAACAAAGTGACACAACAGAAGGCAACAGAAAACTTTAATATGAAAGCAGATGCAAAATTAGATTCAACTTGACACCAGAAAGTAATAGAAAATTTGTTTATTAGTTTTTAATTACCCCTGTAGATTGAACAATTCTGCATACTTGTAACATTTAGCTCCTGAATTTATAACGTTATTCTTCCAGGCTAAAAATCCTCTTTCTCTTAAAGTCAGTTGCAAATCTTCATTGTTTTAATGGAATGTGCCCAAACATCATGAAGATTTTTTGACCTTCTTCATGTGTTTTGCACTGTAAGATGTCTTCTCAAGGATTCTAGAGCTGTAGATAAAAATGTGGCAATTAAAATTTTGTTCAGCTGGTGTCACCATGACATTACCTGTCTATGAGGAAAAGAAGTGCACGTTCCTTCAGTCTGTCAGACAACTGTAATTTAGTGACAATTGGCTCTAAAATCTTCCAGTCTAATCCCAGAGCAAGATATTCCCATGAGGCAATACCAATATGTAGTCTAATTATTTTTTTTTTTTCACAGTACATTAGCAAGTACCTGTCCCTGTTACCCTGTGATGGAAAATCTGATCCTTTTTCTGGTTTCTTCAGAATATATTTTTCTTTCCCTAGGAGGAAAGAATTTGCAAGCTATGAAAGAGTATGTATCCCAATCAAAGTACTCCCTTCAGTCAACTGGGAGCATGCTGGGCGTCTTCAGAACTCTCAGCTGTTCACCAGAGGACCTGAAACTGAAGGTTTCAGGTTTTGCTCTGCAAATGAGTTTCCTTTCTCCATTTCGTCATTGCGTTCTGCATTCAGAGTTCCTGAGAGCAGCAGCTTTTGAGAAATCTCTGGGCACTCTAGGAAGTTTTCTGCTCCTTTTCCCAGTGAAGACCTAATTACGATCCTAAGATTGAAACTCACCCCTTTTCCATTAATGTAACTGTCTTGACACTGAACAGTCCATGAACAGTCTAGAAGCTTATGTACAGGGATCAATTATTTTTTCTGTTTCTTATCTCCAAGCCATATAATTCTCCAGATTTGAGTCTCATATCATCCCTCAGGCTTGATCAAATAACCACACTGTATCCGATTTTCAAAAAATCCACTGCATTTTCAGTAGTGTTAAAAATAAATAAATCAAGTTATAGAACACCTGCTTCACTGAACAAGAGATGTAGTACCATCCCCTGTAATGGACCCCAGGTTATAACAGCCTTATTTTCTTATTTCATTCTCTGAAGCTGCCGTTATGGAACAAAGACAAATTTCACGTGCCATAAACTTTGCAGGTTTTGCAAGAATTTTTTATGCCCAGCTATTTAATCCTCAATGAATCTCCATAAAGAATAATACCACTATGAAAAATGAAATCTCTTTCTCTGGCCTACCCTGTGTGATAGATAACTCTTTTTTAAGATGCATCTGATTCTCTAGTTATCTTTTTCCCTTCTTGTTACCTGTTTTAACTAGGAGATGACTTCTGCTTCTTTTTTGTTTCTCTATGCTGTTCATATTTTCACAAAAATATGCCAGCAAATATCAATCAGCATTTATTTAGGTTTATCTCAGTATTCAGTTCCATTGATTTGACTTATGCTACAAATTTTATATATGATGCCAAAAGCAATGTATCAAGTAATCACGTAAGAGACAGGCAATACTTCAGAACAGTCTGAAGGAGATTTATGTAGTTTATTTAGACTTTTTGCTGTACTAAAAAAAAGTTATCAGTTCATATTCCTGACTAATCTTCAAATTCAATTCTGATGCTTTTCTCATGTCTTTTAATGAATTATAGCAAGAGGATCTCATTTTTAAGTGGCAATGGTACATCTTCCACTGGCTTATGGTACTGTTCACTTGTTCTTCTCAAAGGCGTTTAGATTTATGGCCCCAAGCATTGCCAAGAAGCCCACTGTGGCCCTTCCACAATCACCATAAACAGCAGAGATTTAGTGGACAAGTATCTTTTCCATATCATGGATCCATGATCTGGGGAGCCCTTTGGGCAAGAGAAAAAAGGAGATGTTGGAGTGGTGTGCTGGCAGGATGGACGAGCGCAGGTGTGACAGTGAGGTTTTGGTACATGGAGAGGGGAGACGTGGCAGACATTGAATGCCAGAGGGCCTCCAGAATGAGGGACATTGCCCTCACTGTCTGAACATGGAAGAATCTCTTCTTCCCAGGGACGGCATCTCTCTCTCACAGCAGCTTTGTACATATCATTGACTAAATTGCTTCTGATTTTCACCATTATATTTAGTGAATCAGGTCCTATTTGTGCTAACATCAGGCTCAGTTTTATAAATATTTAGGCAGGTAAGCACTTTTGTTCTTATGTTTGCAGTGCTGGGGCCCTCCTCCTGAGAGAAAGTGGTGTTAGTAGTTGAGAAAACAGAAACCTTTGTTAGAGGAAGAATGCATTACTATATAAAATATAAATAATGACTACAGTGTTTGATTTCGAGTTTCTAACCTGCTCCCTGTTGACTTTTATGCTCTTCAACATTTCTGTGAGCTGACAGCATTTTGTAGGAGCTGAAAATCCTTGGTGCTTTTTATCCTAGTTACCACTAACCAAATATTGATCTGTCTGCCATTACCTTTGCATGTCTTTGAAGGAAACAAAGAACCACCACTCTGAAAAGCATTGAAATAACATGAGTCAGGATATGCTTTCAGGCTGAGTGTCTTTCATGCAGACATGTGTCCCAGCAATGCAAAACTCACAGTGTTCTTACTTCATGATTAAAATGAAAATTTGAGTTGGTGTCGGTACTTAGTATCAACATCCAGTTGACTGAAAAACACATTAAAAAAAATCAGATCAGCATTTTAGACAGAATATAGTTCTTTCTTTTCACCTCTGACAAACCGAGGTGGTTTCATAAATACCTTATGCTAAAGTCAGGCTTTTTCATTTTCAGATATGGCTATAAAATGCTAGTAATCATGATGGTGCCAGTCTTCTAACCTTTAGCAGAAGGTTGTTAGTACAGTTACCTCCTCTGTGAATCATTCACTCTTTAAGGGCATAAGGAGCTTCTAGGGAAAACCAAAGAACCCATTGAGCTTCTAAATTCTAACTACATCGTGTAAGAAAAACAAAAGAAAGGAGTCCATGGTTTTAAAGTGGGGCATTGACCTATATTCAAATATTGCCGTTAGGGATGGGTGATGTCCTTCATTCTGCTCAAGTGAATCACTTGAGTGGGTCTAAGAAAGTGCACTGGAGCACCCAGCACTTGCCAGCAAGGAGCTATTCCTCCTCCTCTCACCTGGGATTTCAGCCAGTTTGAAGGGACTTGATCAAATGTGTCCTGCACATGAGAACGTGTTGAAGGCAAGCCACAGAAGCAGTGCTTGCCTAAATACAGCTTCTCCCAAGAGGCTGAGTACCTTCTCTTTGCCAGAGTGTTTACAGCAAACTGCACCAATCAGTATTTGAAGCATGGGTTCTGCTACATTTAATTTAATTATGACTCCTGCCTACTTGTGAAGGCAGGTTTGTAAAATGCCCTCTTATAGTGACAGGCAAGGACAGAAACGGTAAGCTCCTTTCAGATGCCAGGGACTCATCCATAAAGTGTCGAGCTTTGGCCTGAGCTTTCAAGTTCAAATCTTTCGTCATGTTGTTTACTGTTGTTTTACTGGCAGTGCTAATAATAGGAAACTAAAAATTACACTAGTTAGTGGGCATTGCTAAACAAAGAGCAGCGCTCATTAAAAGCATTGCTGGCACTTCGCCTGCCGCATCGTGGAAGCAGCCAAAGTGTTGATTGTTATTTACTGTGTGAAGCCACACATGCTGGATGTGAGCCAGTTCCTTTATTTCTGCTTGTTTTCCTCTGAAACTGCCGCCGTAAGTAGGGGGTGAGATGAGGCTTTTTGTTCATTAGAGCGTCTTTCAATGGGAGGCTCAAAATCTTGTACATCTTTGCTGTGCCAATGGGAAGAATTATTACAACTCTTCCATGGGTAGCTAAATAGAAGCAAGAAGTTTTGTGTTTTACCTGATCAGACAAGGCTTGAAAGGAGTTCTTACATGTATTTCACCAATGGATGTCAATGGAGATTGATGCTATCAGATCTACTGACTTCCACAACAGTCCTAGAAGTGTAGACTGCTGCCACTGAGCTATAAAAAAGTCTACACCTTCTGTGACAGAAACAATAATGCAGCAACCTGAGGTGTTGCTCCTGTGAACCTGTAGCTGAAGTAATTCTACTGTACTTTAGATCACAGAGGAAAGATCGAAAATAAGGATGTCCCTTTAGACCCAGTAATCAGGGCACTCCATTTAGGGATGCCTCCTGTGTTCTAGGTCCTCTGTTAAAAACTGCTTATGTTTTACACCTGTAGCCATAAATTCGCAAATTCTTAGGAAGGCTTTAGAGTAAGGACTGGGACAAAAGCCTATCTGAGATAAACAGCCCTAACCATTTCAGAAAAAACACCTTCCTTTTGTATTACTCCCTATTTCTTTCATCCCATACAACTTCTACAAACAATAGAGAAAATATTTCTTCACCTACATTACTAGCTCCCAAGGCTCACAAGTATATTAAAATATACAAGACTAGAGTATGTTATTTTATATTCTGATATATAAAGCTTAATTCTGCAATAACTGAAAACAATACTAGCTGGTTTTAGCCCTCTTGAAAACAACAAATAAGTCTGACCCCACGTATAACTTTGGTCAATGTATTTCATCATTCATCACTATTTGACTACAGCATATTTCTATACAATTGCACAGAAGTTATTTTTAAAAATGTAAAGCAAGAACTATTTCACTAAAGAAAAGGTGCTGTGAATGCTTTTTCTTATAGCTCAGTCCTGAGAAAACTAATATGAGAAACCTAATTGGAAAAAAACTGCAAGAACTAATTCAGTTTCAATAGATGGGAATTTAAATTAATAACTATCCCTTTCCTGATAACACAAAAAATAGAAGTGATAATTGAAATTAAAAACACCAGTGGTGAATTGAACACAGGTTATTCATAAGAGAAAATGAGTGAAAATCCATCAAGCTAGAGATAAACATGCTCATTCATATATATATAATGTATATTGTTGTACATAGTGGGTATAGTATCCCACAGATGAGAAGAATATTAATGCAGGACTTAGAATTAAATTTTTCATAAGAGTAATTTCAAGCAGTGTAATAAATAAAAATTAAAAAAACCCCACACTGTCTTGTATTTCGGACTTTCAAAATTTCTACTTTCTGAGTACCTTCCTGTGTCTTACACATATTAATGTACTGGGACTCTCAGCTCTCCTACAAAGTAGGAAAGGCTCCACTAATGTACTAATTAATCTTCATTTTACTCCAGGAAGCTTTTTTAGAACAGAAATGATATTAAATTCTTTCAGCTATGACTATATTTTAAGTACACTTTGTCCTATACTTTGTATGTGTTGTACTTTAAATAGACATAGCATAATTATGGACCATGAATTATGCTCAAACAGGTAAAAATTTCCTGATTGAGTTAATTTCTGGTTTCTTTTTTCAGATCTACACTAGCTTGGAAATTCTTTGTTTATCACTACTATATTAATAATTCATTGATTTAAAGAAATACAGAAAATAATTTGAAAATGTTAGGAAAGTTAGCAAAAGATTTCAATTATTTAAGGGAACATGAAAATTGATTTGAGTAAAAAATTCATGTTTCTGAGTTGTCTGATAAATTATCTTCTCACTCTGAGAAAATTAACTGGTGTTCTATTATTGGGCAAGGAGTATGAAGGAGGTGGCAGCTGTATTTGTTGGCTAGAGCAGCTGGTAACCCAGCCACTAAACCTTCATAAAAGGATGTAAAACTGGAGGGGGCTCCCCTGTCTAGTAGAAGGAAAGAAATGGCACGTTCTTATTTTTTACTGAGTGTGTTTTATGTGTTTAATCTGAGATGTTACGTTGTGGATTTCCCCGTAAGTCTCACTTCTATGGTTTCGTCTGCACAGACCACCCTCTGAACAAACACTTTTCCTTTGAGCCTGTTTGGTTGCCACAACTGATGACCAAGCCTCCAATGCACACATGTTCAAAACTTCCTTTTACCCATCTCTTCCACCACAGCCTGCCTCTGCTCATTCAGATTGGATATTAAGAAAAATTTTTGCACTGAATTGGTTATTAAACATTGGAATGGGCTGCCCAGCGAAGCAGTTGAGGCACCATCCCTGGAGGTATTTAATAGACGGGTAGACATAGTGCTTAGAGACATGGTTTACTGATGGCTTTTATCAGAGTTAGGTTGAGGGTTCCACTAGAGGATCTCAAAAAGTCCCTTCCAACCTAGACAATTCTATGATTCTATGGTCTTCCCATCTCTGCACGTTTCTTGGTAATTTAACAGCAGCTCCTTCAACAGCTTTTCAGAAGAAAGGCAGGCAAGGTCTGGACTTGTTCCATTGTATCACCGGCCTGGCCAGACCCCAAAAATGATAGGTCTAAAGATAGAATAAACCCAATTGGCATCCTTTTGTGAGTAGTTTGAGACACTTTCCTGCCAACCATCCTCCCAGTCCTTTGATAAACTGGCTTTTATAGTAGGCAAACAGCAAAGCTCAAAAGGAACACAGAGGTGAGGGAATAATATAATTGCCTGATCAAAAGAGCCAAGGCAGATATCTCTTCTGTAGTCATTGCAATTATCTCATACATGCACTGATTTCCTAAAAACTTCCTCAAAGCTCCCATTTGATGTGTTGAGGTGTTGAACGATAAATCTATACAAAGGAAATTAAGTGTTTCTGTCATTCATCTCGTTTCAAAAAGAGGTGTTAAAAAGCAGGAGCCCAAATACTAACAATACAGTGGGCCAGAAGATGCAAGTTCAAAGAAACTGTTCAGAGAAATGACTGTCTATAATAGATTACAAAGACATGAGTTTTTTCCTTTTAGTCCATAGGAGAAATAACTCCTGAAAATTTTACCAACACCTAACAGACAATACTTTGCTTATAGTTCAATCTCTCTGAATTCATTGCTCTCTTGGCAGGGGGATCTAACTATGTCAGGAAAACAGCTGCTCTCCTCTCCCCATATCTTCTTCTGTTATTGCTTCTTCTAGAAGTATTTAGAGCAAAGGAAAAAAGAAAAGGATCATAAATATATTTGTCTGGGTTTTTTTTTAATCTGTATTAATGAAAAAAGAGAAAGATCTTTTTGAACTATCTAACTATTCCCAGGTTAGTTTTCCCAGTCTTAATTTCTAGTGCTTTGTTCAGCCACATTTCAAATATTTCAAGAGAGAGGGTTTCTCTGAATTAGTTTTTTGAGGCTGCTTCACAGGCTAGTGCATCACATCTCTTTTAAGCATATATTTTAAGATATTTTCCAGACTGCATTTGCTCTTCCTTTAATGACATCAAAACCTTCTTTCCCCCAGAAACCTAATTTTGTTTGTACCGTCTACTTTGAAGTCCCACTAAAATAATTCTGCTTTCATTAGCTGCTGCAGGTTTTTTTAACTGCTCTTGGTGTTTCTCCTAGATCGGCCAATAATGTGATCTGAGTTCTAGCCATGCAACCCAGCCTCTTTTCATGAAGATCACTTATTATATGTGTTTTGCTTTTTTACAGAAAATATCAGTATGAAAAATAAACCTTGTGTTCTAAGGCTTATTTCAGGACATAAACACAGTAGCAATCAATTAAAAATAAATAGGCAATGAAACTTATTTGACGATGAATATATCAAGGACAAGATAGATTTGTGTTTACTACAGAGAAATGAGTTACAAAATTACAAATGTGTTTGTTTAGATTACAGTAAGTTACAAACTTACTGATTATCAGCATGCAGTTTTAAGGTCAGTCAAAACTTAGACTTAGCACCATTGGTATTTGGTAAAGATATATTTAGTACTAAAGATATTCCCAAGTAAAATCAATATAATACTGAATTAATGTACTATATATTAAATTATATAAATTTATCAAATACAGTAAATGAAATAATTACATTTATTAGAGGAAAACCTCAGGCCAGATTCAACAGCTTGAGAGAGAAGAAGCTGTTGCCATGGCCCCAGATTCAACCAACAGTGAGGCTGAAGATGTATTCTCAGTAGGCACACGCACATAGAATACATGTACACATTATATATATACCTATACAGAGGCCAGCCACTCAGGTCACAGACAGACACACAGAGCAGCAAGATGGACACAGGCAGCATCAACATCTTCATCTTGACCCCCTCTGTGGCTGAGCAGGATGGAGGTCCACTAGTGACGATACACATATATATATTTATACACACACATGCGTACAGTGGGGATCCCCCCAGCAGCCAGGCTCAGCCACTGGGCTCAGATCTCCAGCAACTGCTCCTGGATCCCAGTTTCCTCTGTTGCTGACACCTGGGCATGAGTGCCTCTGAGGCTGCAGGCCCACTCCTGTTGCTGGTACAGACCACCTCATGCACACACACAAAGCTGGCCAGGATTCCCCAGGAGCCAAACCCCCCCATTATGTTACCCTTAGAGACCCACTCACATTCTGGCTCCCAGGTCATGTCACCTGCTCACCAGCTCATCCAACTTGATCTTCACTAGTACTCACACACTCACTTATACCTCTGCACACGCTCCACTTGCTGTCCTGGGGGCATACAGGTCCTCCAACCCATGGTCTGACCCCAGCTGCTGCACTCATATTCCCACACAGACCCATGCACACACAGAATAGAGAGCCTTCGCCCGGGAAAGAGCTGGAAAGGAGCTTAAGAAGAAGACAGGACAGACCGCCTTGGTCAGGCACAGGGCATGGCCAGCCAAGTGAACTGACCAGTCAACCATATACAGGTGACCAGGACTTTTTTTCCCCTTATCTGTCTGTTTTCCCACACTTGTTCCTCCTCAATTCACCGAAATCCTTCCCTTTCTCCACCTTTGGTTCCCCACTAAACTTCCCATAAGAAGCCCTGTACAATCTTCAAATGCTCTTCTCCTCCTCCCATGACGTGATCCCTACCCTGAGGTGACAACCTCCTTCAGTCCAAGTGTTGACTCATCTTGATGCCCAGACACTGGGGCTGAGACTCTGCTGGGACAGTCCTGGAGTGGGCCAGGACTGTGTCCCATCCTCTCCATTCTTAATTTGGGTTGTGCCCCTGTGCTCCTCTGGGCTTGAGGAGATGGGCATTTGACAGGTTGATATTTCCTAAGATGTCTTGGGAGCGGCCAGGGCAGAGCATTAGTTGGGGTCCCCAACCTGCCGTTGTCTCTTTATGCTCCTCTGTGTGTGTGCAGACAAGCTTTTACCACATAACCTAATAAAATCCAGCATACCACCAGCAGCAGCACGCTTAGAAAGTATAAACACTTTTATTAAGTATAAATGAAATATAAACAAGTTTAGTCTAGAAGTGTATTAGCTCGTGGTTTTGTTTTCTACTCTGCTTGAAGTACATTCAGTGGTCTGCAGACACGACTAAATTGTTTTACACCGTGTCAGCTGGATATTAGCTAAATTTCAAAGACATAAGGCATAGTAAAACTGTAAAAAGCCAATTCTGGCATTGGTCCCAGAGGAATAAGGTGCGGCAGCCATTGAATACTCTTCTTCCTGTGTCTGCAGGCTATGGGATTTTTAGATAAATTTAGTGTATAGACTTCTCCTAACTAACAGTTTGCTTGTGCAGGTCCACGTCAGGACATTATCCACTACCATTAATTATTTGCAATTAAATGAAACACCTAGTCAAACTAAAACTTACTTTCATCAACAGCACACGCACCTACTTATATCATTTTTGCATAGTTTGCCTTAATGTCCAAACAAGTAATTTTTCAATATTGCTTCTGCTTGCCAAACTAAGATCAGCCCTTTCTTGTGGCGCACAAGCATTGCAGTTGCTGAGAGCACGCTGGGTTTTTCCTGTTTGCAGTGAGAACTCACCATATCAATGTAACATGATGGTATCTTAGACTCCCTCACGCTGGCAATCCTGAATTGCACCCACTTTCTTTCCAGAGAAGTCTTCTCTCTCTGCATCCTTTCTCTAACTTATGTTACAGAAACAGCACAAGGCAAGATTTGACATGAAGGGAGAATGAAGAAGAATATTAGGAAAGATATTCTTTCATGCTTTTCACAGAATGTGCTAGCTCTTAAAAGCGAGCGGGGATTTTGGATCTGTCTGACTGGAAATTTGCATCTGTTTGATACCACCTTTGTTTGATCTTGGACTATTAAGCCTGACAAATTTGGTAATATTTGGTGGTAGCCTGGTTAAACATTATCTGTGAAGGAACTTCTGAAATGTAGGA
The DNA here is from genome assembly GCA_013399435.1 of Arenaria interpres. Taxonomy (NCBI): domain Eukaryota; kingdom Metazoa; phylum Chordata; class Aves; order Charadriiformes; family Scolopacidae; genus Arenaria; species Arenaria interpres. The sequence goes on along the minus strand of VXAK01009611.1, from coordinate 29,787 downwards.
AAAGATCAGGATCTGAAAAAGATTTTGAGATGTGGAGATTCCTAGCAGGGGTTGAAAGACCTCTTCTTCTAAGGACTGGGAAACAGAGACCATGTGAAACAGGGCTTGATGCCCTATTGCAGGGCTAAAGCAAAAAGGGCCAGGCAGGAGCAAGGTGGCAGCCAGAGGAACTGAGAAGAGGCCTAGGGCACTGGGGGAAGCTCTCCCTGTGGAGTGGAGGGAAGTAGGCGAAGAATTGACTGGGAGCAAGATCCATCCTTCAGCAGAACCGAGCAGCTCCAGAGGAGCACAATGGATTGACAAACCGGGGAAAGAGAGATGGGTTTTCCTGTGTTGTATGAAACTGGGACTTTTCATTAAACAGCAGGCACTCAAAGGAGTCATTTGAAACAAGCTGTTGCTGATTTGAAGCTGTAGGAAGGAAAATTAAACACCTCAGAAACCTTGACACTGAAGTTTCCACCTCCATGCCATCCTTGCTCTTTGGCTTTTATGCCACTTTCTGGTTTGGGGTGGTTTATTTATGCAGTGTCAACTTTGTGAAGTGTAAATTTGCTACCCCTTCTCAGCAAATTATCCCATCTAAGCACGAGATATCTGCATTTTTAATGACCCAGCAACTTAATCATTGCAGCTTTTAGAATCACATTCTTCATTTCAAGAAACCCAAACAATTTTTTAATGCGATGCTGCTTGTTTGAGTGAGCTTCTTCTGTTCATCTTTGATCCTCCCACTGTCCCTTTTCTGCTTTTGTAACTACTTGCCCTCCTGGTTCTAATCAGCTTATGGCTACAGGGCCATTACTCCAACAGCAACTCCGGGAAGCCAGAACACTGTTATCTGGCACAAATTAGCAAAACACAGAAGTTCTTGAGGGATGGAAATGTAGATTTAGGTTTTGAAAGTGGCAGCTGGTGAGATTTGTAAGGCTAGTTCTGTTTGGATCTAGCCTTGTACCTGTACAACAAATACCTGCTTGTCTCAGCAGCTGCTGGACCTTGATCAACACCATTCTGACAGAGGCCTTCAGGATGGATGTTGTGTTGATATTGATGTGTCAGCCTTGGGTCAGGGTATGAAGGGGTGCTTTCAGAGTGAGATTTATCTGGTTTTTTTAAATCTCTTTCTTCCGAGGCATAGTGAGATCACATTAGACCTGTTTCACCAAAGTCCCTACCTATTCCATCCTCGGAGGGACTATTTATATCTTAGTTTCTTACATGTGCTACTTTTGACACATTTTATTTTGGAAGAGGCTTAAGACAGGAGTGATTTGTGAACTGAGTATCACTGGGGTTGTTCCAGGTCGTTTATATCATGCTTAAATACTGTAGTGAATGAATTTTCACATCATCTGAGTTCTTTTGGAGTTAAATTTTCTATAAGCCTAGAAAAAATACTGTACATTTCAGGTATAAACTTTGCTGATATGATACATTAGCTTAGCCACAATAAAAAAAAAAATCCTTCTCACTGATAAAACATTGACTAATCGTTTGCTGATAAATTTGCTAAGTAATTTTACTACATAGCCACTGATGTCTTGCCATGGGAGGCCAATATAGGCTAAATGCACATTACTGTGTACTGATTAAACATCAAATACAAAGGGTTTTTTTCTGAATAAAACTAGACGTTTAGTCCAAAAACACTAATTGTGTTTCTTAGTGGGAGACGTTAATTTGGCATTGCAAGCCATTTGAATTGTATAATTATCATTTGGCTCGGTTTTCTGCAAATATGAAACTCATAAGAAGGCCTATGTTTCAATTACATGCATCAGAACAAACATTAGAAATAGCAAATTTAAATCAACCTCAGGTATGCAGCTTTGGAAGTAGGGATAACATACAAGTTAATTTTCATAAACCTTACAAGTATTAAAGACTGAAAAAAATGTAAGCTTCAGAATCTGTTTTCTCAAGTCTTTAACCCACACCGTTCTGTCCTGAGCACTACTTGGCTCAGTCGGTGGTTTGTCTTGTTTGTGGTAGGAATTCATTGTTGGCTCATACTCAGCTTGACATCCACTGGAACTCCTCGTCCTTTTCAGTAGCACTGCCATTCAGCCAGTCACTTCACAGCTGGTGCCGGGGCAAGGGACGATTTGTTCACAGACGGAGAACATTGCAATTACCTTTGAGCTTCATGAAGTGTCTGTTGGCGCAGATTTCATTATCAATTTGGCCTAGATTATGTTATTAAATCAAGGCGATTTGTTAAATTCTCATGCTGTTTAGATCAAAGCCCTATTTTACTCAAATGAAAAATTAGGAGCTGGACTGGGCTATGGGAACCCACTGTTGATTTAGGTTGTGGGATTTTTGATAGAATTAGCTTTAAAGTATATGCATTCTATTTCAAAATTGTGTATGTGTTCTTCCATTAAGTTTTGTGTTTATGGAAAATTTGCACTTTCAGTCACAGTAGACATACATGGAAAAAGATAAATATATCATCAGTCAGAGATAATTAAGTCAATGGACATGAACATATATCTAAAATGAAGCAGAACAAATGCTGACAGCAGATAAAGTATGCGATGAAGAACCTGTCATGCAAAAGCTCATAATTAAAATATATTTAAAATTGCCAAAGCTACTACTACAGCTTAATCCATCATAAAAAATTGTTTATTATTTACACAAAAGCCTGAGATTTGCATTATTTCTCCTTCATTCTCTTTCCTACATTTCACTATTTCTTCTTTTTTTGTGTGTCTTTTTGGGTTTGCCTCTTGTCTAAAAAGGGTGTTGATTAAGTAGTAAAGAAGAATCCACCTATTGCAATATTCTTAGAAATACTGAAAAAAAGACAGCTTAGACAGCACGAAGCTTGTAAATAATTTACAGGTTTTGGAGTGGTTCATAAGACCATGTGCTGGAGGTGTAATTTCCCAGCAGTAAAACTGCAGGCAAGAGAGATCATCAAAAGGGAGAATGATATTTATTATTCTCTGTCTCTTCTTTCAGTCGGTTTATCTTATTTTCTCTTTAAAGGAGAGAGGACTGGACTCAGGAAAAACAGCTCAAGATGAACTTTTCCTCCTTTTTATTCTTCAAAAGAAAAATATAATACATCGTTAATTCAATTATAAAAGACTATCAAACAAATTTTTTGTAACAAAACAAATTATATACAGCTGGAGGAAAAAAGAATATAGGAAGTTGTTTTAATAAGCCTCACATTTTTCTTTCAAACTATTTTATCCTTTTTCTTTCTTTTATAAGGGTTTAATGAAAGGTTAGAAAGATATTCTTTTAATTACATTTAGTACAATGGAAGAAGTCAACAATAAATTGATATAAAGCCGTGAGGCGTACTTAACAATTACAATATTAAATCTCTTTCACTGAACTAGAGAAATCTCCTGATAAACACAATAAAAACAGATTTATGAGTGAAGAAAAGAACAGGCTTGGAGGTAAATGATGTTGGCTACATATATATTTAGATTAAAATTATTTAAGAACAAAATGTTCACAGTCTTGTTCACGGTCTCAGAGGAAAGGTCCAAACTAAAGAGAGAAAAGTTTCAACTACGCATTTCTGATGAGATTAATTGGCCAGCATCACAGATTTTTAATGAATGTCTTTACAATACCATGACTAAAGATTTCCAAGGCTGGAAAAGGTAAGGTGTTACTGGCAATGCTCTGGTGAAGAGCAGAGGAAAACGCAGAGTCAGCCAAGACAGACTCAGGAGGTCATTCCTGTCTCTACTAATATGCAATTCTGTGAAAGCAGGTTACCTTTTCAAGCAATGTTTCTTTCAAACAGTATGGTGAAACTGGAGTTTATTAGGTGACAGAAAAAAGTACTACCTTTAAGTAAGGTATGTAGATCATGTAGTTCTCTACAAACAGGCTGCTAACTTGTTTTGAACTAAAAAAGAATAAAGTAGACAAGTTTTTCCAGGGTAACTTTGATTCTCCTCTAATGTCATAACATTTAAATGCAGTCAGGAAATGGGATTCTTATTCTTCACAGCTTCATACCAAGGACTGACACAGTTGGAGTTGCTGGTGTTTCCTGCAAAAAAGGGGAGAGCACTCTTTGCAAAATTAGCGTATTTTGAATGTTTTTCTCATCCAAGGAAAAGGAAGAAAAATTGCTTTACGTGTTAATAAACCATAGGGTTGCACAAACATAAATGCATATTTTGTCATTCCTTATTTATTAAGCTCTCAGAAAAAAAAAAAAAAAGAAAAAAAAAAGAAAAAGAAAAGCAAAATCTGAGTTGTACAAATTCAGATATACAGCTTTTCTTTTTAGCTTGCTGAAAATGTGCCTAGCTTTTTGACTGAAAAGAAGTTATGCGCAGAACGCAAAGAAACCATGGCTTCTTTTTCTAAATTGTAAAATACTGCATTGTCGTTTCATGCTCCCACTTGCCTCTGGGAGAAGGTTGTGTTATTCTTCCTTGAGCAGGTCTGGGAATAATGTAGAGTATATATCAATGTATTCTTGGAAGAGGAACTTGTGAAATACCTTTGTTATATTTTCTACACTGAATAACTATATTGTTATACCAATGAGCATCTGAACACCTCATTGATGTTTCCTTTATTGTAAAGTAAAGTACAATACAAGTGAAAATGTTGCTCTTTTGCATGTACTTCTACAACTCCAAAAGGACTCACATTTAAAGACAAACAGCATAGTAAGCCTGCTAGGGACCACAGAGACACTAGACTATCTGACTACAGACAGGAGCTGGTAAAGCAGAGATGTTTTAGAATGCCCTCACTCCCAAATACATGACAGGCAGGGAGATGAGACCTCCATTTACAGATTGCTCCTAACCTGACAAAGGGTAGGGATGCTAGATGCATTACACCGTTTCCCCCGTTCCCCAAGGCTTTGGTTGGAAAAGCAGCGTGGCCCAGCAGTCAGTCTAGATCTGGTCTTACAGAGACTTGTGCTCTGATTCTGCCTCCGTCAGTGACAGCCTCTGCGACCAGGAACAAATTATTTTGTACTTCTGTCTCTGTGCCCGCTCTTTGTCTATCTCTTCTCATCAAACAGAATTGTTTCTTTCTGTGTGTTTGCACGTGCTTAGTCATGGTGAAGAGCTGCTTTGGGTTGAGGATAAGTGACATAAAAATAATCCTAGAGCACCAGATCTGACGTGCATTTTTCAGGTGGTGCATTCATCTCTCAATTAGCAAGATTATAGTATTTGTTTCTTAGCAAAAGCTAAGACTATGTCTCAGTGTTCTTTATTTGTTCTAATAGAAACATCATTTGCTCTCACAGGAAAAGCTGTTATTACACTGGTAAAAGATGTTACACTGTTCTTTATCTTCATTTAAAGCTATTTCCTTTCTCCGGTTTAGGACTAGGAGCACTTAGGTTTGACCCATCAGTCCAAATAGCATAGCAGTGGACAAAAATAAATGTATTTGTCTTTTCTTACTTACCTTTATTTCAAGAGTTTGCCAGGCTTTTTTCACCCTTTGTGTTAAAGAAGGAATTAAGACAAAAAGAAATTAAGTGCATTGCCCAAAGTCATCTGCTCAGTCTGGCAAATTCAGGGCTAGAAGTCACCTATCTGGTCTTTGATTTCCGTGTGTGACTCAATAAGCAATACAGTACTCCTACTTTTTCTACCTCTCTCCATAAGTAATTTTTGTAAAGTCACTACTCTAATCCTCTTTTTTCTTCTCTTTCACTTCCTTTTTTGTTCTCTGTATTCTCCCTTCTCTGATACTTTCTGCTTTTTCTTTCTTACATATTTCAGTTTACGAACAAGGTGTAAAGCCACAGAAGGATCTGCAAGGTTTGAATAAGATCATCTGTGGCAGGATCTTTTGAGTTAATTGAATGTAGCTTTTCAGGTAGAATATGATTGCATGTTGTATCATTAATCATAGAATTGTAGAATCATAGAATTGTTTTGGTTGGAAGGGACCTTTAAGTTCATCAAGTCCAACCATTAACCTAACCCTGCCAACCCCACCACTAAACCATGTCTCTAGCTACCATGTCTACCCGTCTTTTAAATACTTCCAGGGATGGCAATTCCCCTATTTCCCTGGGCAGCCTGTTCCAATGTTTGGTAACCCCTTCTGTGAGGAAATTTTTCCTAATATCCAATCTAAACCTCCCCTGGTGCAACTTGAGGCCATTTCCTCTCGTTCAATTCTTGTTACTTGGGACAACAGACCAACACCCACCTCGCTAAAGCCTCCTTTCAGGTAGTTGCAGAGACCAATAGGGTCTTCCCTCAGCCTCCTTCTCTCTAGGCTGAATGACCTCAGGTCCCTCAGCCACTCCTCATACGACTTGTTCTCCAGACCCCTCACCAGCGTCATTGCCCTTCTCTGGACTCGCTCCAGAGTGTATTTCTCGTAGCGAGGGACCCAAAACTGAACACAGTATTTGAGGCTGGGCCTCACCAGTGCAAATGCAGTCCACATTCCTGCTTAGTCAAGTGCTGCTAATGGCTGTGGTAGCGACCACCCATGGCCCACAGTGAAACCGATAGCTCCATGCGCTGCAGTAGAGAGGTTATTGCTCATGTCTGTCACTCTGGTCCCAAGATTGAAGTTTAGATATATGGCACAGAAGAAATTTTTTTGCCATGGAAACTCTTTAGGAAGACACTTCAAAGTGATACACATTTAATCCATTAATATTTGATTGAAAGTGCAAAATCAGACATGTTAAACTCGGAATCACATACATGTTCTGTGTGGTCTCACGAACACATGATCTGACTCAACCAGATTAGATGCTCTTCACTTCTTGTCTTTCACTTTTTTCAGGAATGTCCCAGTGGTGTTGTCAATGAAGAAACCTTCAAAGAGATTTACTCTCAGTTCTTTCCACAGGGAGGTGAGTACTTGGCAGACGTAATTAGTACTACAATGTAGAAAGAGTTATGTTTGTTAGTATATAAGTCTGACAAAAAAGCTTGTTTTGTTCAAATTAGAAAGATTGCTGCCTCTCAAGCTCTGTTTGAAGTCATGGGGTACTTATTTGATGTCTGGACACATTTTAAAGTATATATTCCTGAATGAAATGCAGTGATATCTACAAGAAGTCAGTATCCTGTTATGATGTTACCACATGTGTATGGGTAGTTCTGAAAACCCATTTGTCTGAGTAGATTATTTCCTTTCAAACTTTCTACATAGTTTTCTCCATCCCCTTTTAGTCCACAAAACCTTGCACAGTAGAAATGAAAACTGTAGGATGTATTCGGGGTACCCTCTAATATCAGTAGCAGAAGACCTTTGACTTCTATGGGATTTCTCTACTTAAACAAGGGCTTTTTTGCTACCCTTACTTTCAATAAAGTAATTTCCAGGGGTTTCATTAATTTGTTTATCTTCATTATCTTTTGGTGCAGTGAAGGTAACACAAAAATGTGTAATAGATTTTTTCCTTGAAGCTTAGATTTTCTTCTAGTTTTGTTTTCCTCTCTTTTCTGCCTCTTGCTTTTGCTATTCAGTCCTCTCTGTTCATATTCTCCAATCGCTCTTCAATCCTGCCTCTTCATCTTCTCCTACAGCTCTTGAGATTTGCATGTTTCCCTGGGACTGTTCCTACCTCTTTCTTTCCACTTGTATTTTTTAAAAAAACACATTTAATTGGTAGGAACAAAACATCTCCCAATTAAGCTTTGCTTTGAATAAAGACCTACATGGTAAAGAGCAGCATTCAGTGTGGATTACCATCACTGAAATCTTTAACAAGTAGTCACACTCAATAGGGAAGAACAAAAGGCTAAAAAAGTTGACCTGCCTAGTGATTATTTCTGTATCTGAGCTTTTAAACAAGGGAAACAATTGCAGTTTCAGACTTTATATTTTTTAGTTAGTGTGGCTAGTGAAAAGAATTCTTTGCCTGTGAATTACTACACCTTTATTACACTTAAAATAATATTTCTTTTTAAAAATATTTTTTCCATTAGAAATGGTAATTAAAATGAATAAAGATACTGTAGACAGGCCTCCATCCTGCAGAAGGCTCCCTCTAAAACTTGTGGCTTCTTAATAGCAATGGCAATATTGCAACTATTCGCTGCAATTTCAACAATGACATTACTCTGTAACAAGGAACATACACTTTTCTGAAAGAAATTTACACTTTTTCTTCTCACTTCTTTTAACTTCAGTAAAATACAGTAAAAAATTAGATTTTTAGCAGAGTAGAAAAGTACTGAATCCAGATAATTCACTTACCAGTAACAGATGTTGCTGTGCACTAGTAATGGCATTTTTGTCATTCTCAATAAAGCCATTTCAGCGATCTCAGTGAAGAGCACTGAGAAGTGACCACCAGAAGCTATCCCCTTCCTCTCCCCATCCTGCCACGGCGTGCAGCCTAAGCAGTATATAAAGACAGCACAAACAAACATGAAAGCCTTATGTAGTATTCCTCAAAATTTCAGGAAAAATGCTTATTGGAAAGAGCAGAAGAGCTGAGGCTCCTTGGAGTAACAGCTCACATCAGTAATCCTTGAATTGAATCCTTGAATCCTTGAATCCTTGAGTCCTTGAATCCACTGTGACTTGGAATGTTTTGCGTAGGTTTTGTGCTGGTTCATAGGTGCCTGTGTTGACTTCTGCCATTTTCTGAGAGGTGTAGGAGCCAAAGTAATTTCTTTATTCCTTACATTAGCCAAGGTATTTTCAAATGTATTGCCAAAATACAGTGTGCAGCTGAGGCCTTTACATTTCAGTTGTGCTTAAAAGATTGTTTTTATGTATCTCTGAATATTAAAGAGGAAAAAAAAAACTTTGAAAATCATCCCCATGTTAAAATATGTTGTACATGTAGATCCGTGCCCCGATTTTCTATGTAATTTAAAACCAGATACAACATGATGTATCATTATAACAATTCACATCTGAGCAAACACAATGAAGTCGTTTAAGATTTAAGCTTCAGGGTAATTAAGCAATCACCAAAAGGTCATTTTCCAATGTCACCCAGCAAGTCACTTCATCAAGCGAGTTTCAAGACTATCCATGACAAGGGACAGGAGCAGTAGAAAGAAGATAAGGGAGTTGCGGTAAAAGTAACAAATGAGATGACACAGATCTGCAGTAAAATAGATGTATTTTAAAAGACAGAAGTAGCTTTGTAAAAAGCTTTCCATGCCGGAGAGGCACTCCAGTTACATCTTTTTAGAACTACAGGCAAATGAATAGGCCCCCTGCGTTCATGCAGTGGATCACCTGAAATATAACTTGGATTCATTCTTCAGACAGGCAGGTCGTAGATAAGAATCCAGACACTGAATAATTATTACACTCCTCCTCGGTTATGAACAGAGCAGATTATGTTCATAGTTTGATAAAGCATAGTCTCGGATGTATAATTACTACCATTTTTTGTCTCTGATGTTTAAATTCTTTTAATGGTGTATTTCAAAGGAATTCTGATCTAATATCTGTTCCTGTCTCAACCTGTCAAAATATCAATGTAGCCTACTAGATATTATATCCGATCCCTAAAAAGAAAACATATTTTATTTAAAAAGTTAAGCTTATGTCTAACATGATTAATGCTCAAGATTTAGGGGTTTGTGACAGGGAGAAAGCACATTAAGTAGCTCTAATTAAAAGACTAGTGTACCTCATCCTGACGTGGTTTTTAAGGGAAAATTTCAGACCAGAGTTGCCTGAACAAACATTCCTGAAAAAGACCTCTGATTTTTTTTTTTTTCTTTTTTTTTGCAGCAGGGGTTGCAAGAGATAAAACATTCTTCAACTGGAGATTTTTCTTTCATATAACATCATACAAAGAGTACTATATTGTATCATGTGTGGGCAACAAACAGTAAAAAACCTTTGTGTTAGCCTTTGCATTTTCTGTAAATCTACAGAAAATAATTAGGAATATTTCATGCTTTTAAGAAATGAATGCCAAGAGAATAGGTATTTAAAATTCAGTTTAAAATAACTATACCTCTATAATATGTTGCTTCCCTGAAAATGGTTTGGCTAGTATATTCTGTTGTACAGCAGAAGCCTCAGTAGATTATAGAAAATATGACTATTAAAATCCTAACTGTAAACTGAAGTCAACAAATTTACATTTGTCAGTTAAAGTGGGAATTTATCTGCTAGGCCATGCTTAGGCAATTACACTGATGACTGGAGCCATGGATGAATGAATAAATGTCTCAATAGCGGGTTGTTTGCATTTAATTCTCTGAAACAGACACAGGGTTTAAAGGCTGCAGAGGGATTTTTCTTTGCTACAATTATTTCACATCATATGAAATTAACATATCGAGTAAGACCAGAAACTTTACTTACTAATATCAGGTGTGAATCTGGGAAGTACAAGGCTTTGAGTTTTGGTGTATTTGGTTTCTTGGGGTCAAGGTGGCATTTCAGGTGAGTGACCCAAGACTATCACTCAGTTTAATTCAAAACAATATTTTGGGCTGTGGCAAATACATGTTCTCAGGATTAATATGAAAAATAAAATAGTTTAGCACCAAGAAATCAGAAAAAGGCACCTCAGCACTGATGAGGTTCTTCCATGATGGGGGTGTGTGTTTTCCTGCAGGGGAGACACAGATTCCATAACACTTCTCACATTACTAAAAGCTTGTGAGGTTAATGTTAATTGACGTAAAATTAATGTAAATACAAGAAATAGAGCAAAGCAATGAGTATTAAAAGTAAACAATACCTCAGCCTACAGTAATTTGTGGTTTTGAGGGAGGGAAAAGACACTGAGGAAAGCTGACTTCCCATAACCTCAGCAGTTTGTACCTCACATCAACAGGGCAGTCTCTCGAGAAGTTCTCTCTTCGCAGTGTATTACTCCTGGAGCAGGCTGTGCCTCTCGGAAGGCATTCATTGGAAATGGAGAGATGGATCTTTACAAAAACTCAGAGGCTCGACAGATTTATATTCATGCTGTCTTGTGTTGATATGCACTGGTCAGTGGGTTTGAAAATATACAAATAATTAGTGAAGGGATCACTTGTTTAAGATCATCTCTCAGAGTCTTATTGACCACTTCAGTTGGTCACAGCCAGTTTTTCCAAGGTTTTTAAGCACCCGGCTCTCATATGATGTTCTTGGGAATTAAACAGCAAACCAGCCTTAGAATCTGCTTCTGTGGACAGGATTTTATCTCACCTGAGCATAGGACCCGAGTGCAGCTGCAGCTTTCTGACGAGCATCTTCAACTTGGGTAACAGGCCTGTCTTCAGAGTAAAAACGATATGCCAGATGCACAGATGGTAGTGTCTGCTTCCCTCGTTTAAAGGGAACAAATGAACATATTTTTCTTCTTTAACATACGAGATAGATCCCCTGTCGCAGTCATTTAACTGATTAATTCCCATTAACACAGGTTGTTTCAGAGCGCAATAACACGGCCTCTTTGCTATTTATTCAGATATCAGTGATTAGTAGAAATGGTAATGAAAATGAATAAAAATATTCTAGACTAGAATTTTAGATTTTCCGTTCCTAATTCCAAACTGAATTGAAAATTTAGTCTTGCTATCTAATTTTGGTATCAAAATATATCTTGGTATCAATTTTTTTCAGGGAGTGAAATTAAATTAAGATGTGCTTACTATGAATTATTTTTACTGTTTTAAATTGTAGATTCCACAACTTATGCACATTTTCTGTTTAATGCATTTGACACTGATCACAACGGATCTGTAAGTTTTGAGGTAAGTGATGCTGTTACTTCTTTCTCTGCAATTGAATATTTTTGCATACTTAAGTCTAGTTTGGTTACTTTTTTTATATGGCTCACATTATGAAAAATTTGGCTTATGTGACTCAAGTTTCAAGTTTTTCCAATGCATTAATGGAATTCATAATTATTTTACAGTTGTATATCCCAAAATGGTAACTCAGACTCTGTTGCTATGTAACATTTTTAGAAATCTGTTAATTTAAAAGGTAATCCAATTTGTACGCAAGTTATATCATTTAGTCCTTATCTTCCTCCCTGCCTCTGCAAGGTGAGAAGGACTCTGAACTACAACTAGTGATATGGGAATGACTCAGCCAAAACAGGATTGCTCACACTCTTAGTTTCCAGGAGAAGGCTCTACAAACAGAGGCTTTAAAGCAAATGCATTTAAAAGCACAAGTGTTTGAAATTCATCCTTCCTCCATTTCACTGCTCAACCTGTTTTCAAAATTCTGCCTTTCCCTGTTAAGGCCGATGTCATCATCTGCAAAGGCTGATATCACTGTGATGAGTTGAACCTGACGGACGCCAGGTGCCCACCAAAGCATACTTACAAACTGTATGATGGCTGTTCTAAAAGCATCCTCCTTGGGTTAAAAATGTTCAGGGTTTGTTCTAATCATGAGGAAGTAGCCTCAAAATATGAAAGTAGATATTGTAAAATGTGAATAACAAAATAATGTCTTTTTTTCCTGCTCCTTTTTATCCCAGGTGCAACTGTGCCGAACCCTTTCTATACCAATTCATACTATAGTTTTCTAATTTTCATTAGGGTTAAAAATTCCACAAAAAATGGAGAAAAAGGAGGTGATTTAAACATTTGGAGAATAAATTAAACATTCACCTCAATTTACTTTCTATATAAAAGTGTAGGAGTAAATAAAATTTAATGTAATGACTTTTCATGAAATCACTCTTCAGCTCTTTTCTATGTAAAAAGGATAGAAAAATCTGAAATAATGTAGGTAAGAATGATATTTTTTGTGTTGCACTCTCCTTTTTCTAATGAAGCAGTGGTAGCTGGAGTTGTGGGGAAAAAGAAAGAGAGAATTTGCTATAGCTTTTTGCTCCTTTTTCCTCAAATTTTCAACTGTCAATGAAGTGTTAGACTTTAGCACAACTTAAACGCACACCTCCATTGGATGAGATTGCTTGGTGAGATTGCTGTGTCCTTAAGAGTTTTGTCATCCCTAAATCTGTGTACTTTCTGATAAGAGCCAGGATCTCCAAATGAGGCATTTTATGTAGCACAAAAACATGAAACTTGCTGCTTGAACCTATCTATTTCTCCTTATCCCATGACGGCTTCAATTTTGAGACTAAATTATTTTATTAGTTATGCCAACTAGTTTTGCTTTAACACGAGGGACAAACAGAGTTTCAGAAAACCTAGTGACCCAGCTATTGAAGGGCTCCTTTGGCATATCAGTGAACTGAAGTTTGTTTTTCCATCAGAGAGAGACAGGCATGAAAGCAAGGTTTCCACTTGCTGCATGAGTATTGTAACTGAACAAAAAACAAGATCTGGGCCTCAAGCCTATTTACAGAGTCAGGAAAATTGAGGTTAATTAACTTCAGACATATAGTCAAAGGTAAAGCACATTGCACCCCTATGTAAATATTCAAATCAGTATCCTTGCTTTGTTGTAGATGCAGATGTAGATGCAGGAGGCTATTCTGAATGTGATCTTCATGAGAGGAAAGTCACTCAGTAATCCCACTAATTCTCAGTGCCTAAAAGTACAGAGCTGTGCCCAAATGCAATGGAGATGTTTTGTCATTTTTAATCGAAAACAAACTTGTATTTGTTTCTCAAAAAAATGATAAATAATTCTTAGCAAAGCTGTTGGTGGTTTTCTGATTGCTTTATTCCTCAATTGTTACCTGAGAATTTTGCATTACTTAGTAAGTTAACAAGCACGTTAATTCATTTCTGTAGGAGAGTCTAGATCTTAAGATCAAACACAACTTTGGTATTTCACTGTGAACAGTGATAAACAGTCCTTGTCTCCAAGGCAGTAGTATGAGGGTAGCAGTTTAATGGATGTATCCAAGTGTGATTCTGTGTTCAACACAGAAAGTCTTGTTCATGTCATGTAGGAGGAAATGAGCTAATTTTTCTCAGGACAGTGGTAATCTTATAAGCATTTTAATACCAGCGGGTGTAAAATAGCTACAAAGAAATATATTTCCTCTTAACAGCAGCTCCTCCTCAGTGATCTTTGTTTCAGGTGCACCAGGGCTCTGCATTCAGCAAATAAAATCATCGCTTGATTCCTTTCCAAAACCTAAGGGCTAAATATGAAAATGGATTTAGGTGCCTTTCTTTCCTACTTCCTCTGGCCTTGAACAAGACATAAAGGAACACATGAGGTGTTCCACATCAGGTGGAATAATTTTAAGCTTTCCTATGGATTTGAGACAGCACACTATTAAGCTTGTTAATTAATTTATTAACGAACTAATTCTCCCCAAAGATTTACTGAGGGATAAAGCAATCAGAAAGTCATCAACAACCTTGCTAAGAGATAATTAATCACTGCTGGAATAAAAATCAAATACGAGTTAATCCCAGATGACAACCGGAGGCTCTATCCAGTTGTAGTGCAGAACTGAGAGGTGAGCAGGCCGTGATACTGAGGGGACAGAATCTCCAGTACCGGTTCAGTGATGCTGCATTTTGCAGGCCTTCAGTGAGACATCTCCCTTTTTTGCAGAATCAAAGTTAGGCACAGGAGAGTTTGGCATTTAATGGAGGCCTTCACAGGTACTAGCACACTCAGAAACAGGAAGCTGTGGAAAGGATTACAAAAGTACCAAAGGCAGGTACCAAAGCACGGCCTTCTCTGCTTCTAACTTCTCTGTCACAGACTGAAGGGAGACCTGACCTAGAGTTCTGTAGGCTCCTTTGTAACCTTAGATCAGATGCACCTCTCCTCACTAGGTGCTCAGCTGAGCAGGACTGTCCTTCTCAGTGGACAGTGTTTGCATCCTTAGGAGATGTAAGTGTTCAAGCAGTGCTGTGAATCTTGCTTCAAAAATAAATAGGCTCTAAAAGTAGAATCCCTATCCCTCTCCCCACAGAAATCAGTTGTCTAAACCAGAAAGGAAAACGCATCTGGGTACTTCAATACTGTAAGGAGGTTTTGGGTTCCTGCTCCGTGCTAAATGGTGTGCGCGATTCACGCATCACAGAGCTGTTGGTAACAAGGATGTAGACAGACGTTCTCTGGGCTAAGCTGCTACCCCACGTACTGGTGCTTTACGGTGGCTTTCTGCACTGGGTTATTGGTTTAACAGCTAGCATAGCAATACTGCTCCTGACACACATACCGCCTTTCACCACGCAGAGCCTTTTTCTCTTTGAGGATCTGGCCCAAAATACTCTGTGGATTTAACCTATTTCCATTGAATCAGATTTTTTCACTTCTCTGTGATTTTATTGCTGTATTCTTCAATTGTACCTATGTAAGTATGTAGAAAAGCTATCCCATCCTAACTGCTTCTTATTCTGCTCATCACAACTTTCTTTTATGACAAGTCCCTTCTATTGTTCCTGAGATGTTCCTGCACAACACCCAGATGAAGGCAATGCAGCTGATCTACGTATGATTCCCAAGCATGTTGATGCAATATAGAAGGAGATGACCTGCTGTTGCAGAGTTTAGAGCACACATCTGGAAGGTTTTGAGTTGTCACAGCTTTTACGTGGACATTCAGTCCTATGCAAAACAGCATAAAGTCTTTTTTTTTTTGATGTGTGGTTTTTAACACACATCAGCCTTGTAAATGGGCAGCCTTGTAAATGGGGATATAAATGGTGCCAGGAAGCCAGGTAACATATGGGTAGCACATCAAAGACAGGAGGTGAGAGAAATAACCAGGAAAAGAAAAATAGATACATGATTTAGATAGAAAAAATGCAAAAATATTGCTGGTGCCAAATTAAAAATAAATTCAGAGTCCTGAAATGTAATACTCTCAGAAAATAAAGTTATTGGAGACCTTTGCAAAGGCCTTTCGGAAAGGCTGCATCAAGAACTTAAAACCGTGCAGAAAAGATGTGAAGAAATGGTACTGAATTAAAAAGGTTAATTGCTAATGCTGTAATGTGATCAAATCTGTTCTGAATTTCTTGAACATTTTAATACTTAATCGTACATTGTTAAAGAGCTGTTTGGAGATTTAACCCTGTGACCCTCAATTAGTCATTGAAATGCAGACAAGACAAGCTGAGCAAAACTCTTTCAAGATTCATGTATCCATTTACCCCAAAGGGCACATTTACCAGTAAGACATAAATTTATGGCAGACTAAGAAAACCCACAGCGTACCACTTGAATTGTTAAAAAGTCTGAATCTGTCAAAAGAGCTAGGACTACTAGCCAGTCTGAGGCCATGATATCTGTGTATGCTTCACCTTGTCGGGCGTACTCATTTGACTGTGTGGTGCATCAGAACTTTATGTCTAACCCCAGTGCAGTCTTTTCCACTGCTCCTCTTTTAAGGAAACGCATAAACTGCTGATAAGAAATACTTTACATGCTTTACTGTTACTCTAAGACGTCCTGTATGTCTTTTTGCCAACGATGGAGAGGTGCACATTCAAATATAAGCTCTTGGCATATGTTGCTCAACATATTATGGTGACAGTGTCACAGATTTATGGGTCTTCAAGCTTATCAAAGAGAAAAAGAGGGAGGAGAGTGTTAGGGAAAAAAAAAAAAAAAGTCACTGTTTAGAAAAAGTTAACATGCTAAGAAATACCGAAGACAGGTGATGACACATCCCAGTCGATATTTTCTCCAATCTGGAAGATGCTCACTAAACACAAATGAGGTTTGTGCTGTCAAAAGAGTATTAATTATGAAACAAAAATCTGTAACCAAATACTATATATAAAAAATCTCAAAAGTATTTTGATTTATTTCTGTGGAATAGCTTTACAGCAATAGAACACTGGCAGGTCACAAAACCATTAAGGTGGCACATGGATACATAACAAATATTATTCCCTATGATATTTCCAATAAAAGGTTTAAGTCTTGAGGTGTACTGTAGCATACAGGAACGTTCAAATGTTGACTGCACAGATTGATCTAAGAGGTCTGGGAACCACATATTCCATTTCCAACAATGTAGAGATTTAACAAGAATTTAATGTTCCTTAGTAGATAGTTCTCCCAAAATTGGTCTCCTGTGCTTAGATTAATCTAATTCCCACTTAAGCTCTTATTTTGGACCATTAAACTGTCAGGATTGCTTTTCCCTGGTTCAACAGCAACTGCTTATGTGAGGCATTTCAGAGGATAAATCCACAAACAGAAAATTATGGCTTATTTTATAGAAAATTACTCCATTTACTTATTAATTATGAGTGCAGCATACAGTGCCTAGATTTTTAATTGTTTAAATAACCAGCAATCCTTAACACTTACTACGAAGCAAAAGAAATAGAAACAAAACCTCTTTCAAGACTTCTGTATTTCTGACGCATTGTTCTGGATTTCTGAATGTTTGGGAAAAACTGCTTAATTCCAAACTGACCAAGACCTTTTGTCTATTTAGGATTTTGTTATGGGTCTCTCAATTTTACTCCGAGGGACAGTACAGGAGAAACTGAACTGGGCTTTCAATTTGTATGACATAAATAAGGATGGATATATAACTAAGGAGGTAAGGTCTACTTTTTACACTAATCACTGAAATTAAAGGTTGTATATGTAAGTCCTGCTTTCAGAGAAGATTGGCTTCATTCTCAAATTAGACACGTTAACAAATAAAGATATATTACGAAACCAATATGCTGAAAAAAATAAGGTAATTTTCTCATTTTAAAGGTATATATAAAAATTGAAAAGGGCACATACAGTCAGTAGAACAAAGTAGTTCAGTAGGATATTTGGACAAAAAATAATTAAGTTGGACACAATTGTCACCCATTTTATAAAACTGCTTCTAAAAATTTTTCCTTGAAACAGAATTGATATAAAAAGATTCCTACATCTTTCACTCTGCAAGGATTTAAACACACACTTAAACTACAGTGGGACCTAATGAGTGCCTTCATAAAAATAAATAGTTTTTCAAAATTGGGTCTTCATATAAATATATATATATGACATTTATAATTTTATACTTTTAGAAGAATACTTTGTGCTTACAGAAAAAGGTGATCTATAGAATAATTTCTCAGCATACTGGCAAATGCCTTTTATAATGCTTCTTACAGTTTTCACAAGGCACTCCGTTAACAAAATTCAAAGCTTTTGTTATAAAAGGAGGAGTCTTTGCACATGTGCAGGTGTGTGCATGGGTGTTTCTATTTTCTTTAGGGAAAACTCAGTTGTGAGAAGCTGATGTGTTTTGACCATTCACCTGCTGTTACAGAACTTCTTTTCCTGTTTAGTTTTATTCACAAGACCTCAGGAGATTCTTCCGACAATCCATGAACTCGCACACATTCTAAATCATTTAAAATCAAAATCATACATCTGCATCTATTTAACAAGTTTATCTCTGAAAGCTGAACTAACATGTTAGAATTTCTAGGAACACAGTAGTTCCTTCCTGAACCTGTTCAGTCATGAAATAACAGGCACAATCTCAAATTTTATTCTAAAATGTAAATCCTAAAAATCATTTATGTGTTCAGAGTCAGAGCAGTGTCTACAAAGCACTCAAATTTTATTCTAAAATGTAAATCCTAAAAATCATTTATGTGTTCAGAGTCAGAGCAGTGTCTACAAAGCACCCATATTACACAGACATTTTTTTTATCTCCTCAGGAAATGCTTGATATCATGAAAGCAATATATGATATGATGGGAAAATGCACCTATCCCGTTCTCAAGGAGGATGCGCCTAGACAACACGTGGAAACGTTTTTCCAGGTAGGTCGGGTAACATACGGAGCCAAAAAGTCTGCTCTGGGAGTAGGTATGGAAAAATTTTCATTATTGTAACAGTTTTGCATATCCTACCAGTTTTGTTATCCTTTTTCTTCTCCTGTGGTTCCATCCCAGGTTTCTCAGATCTACTCATTACACCTTGCTTTTTCAACAATAAGCTCCTTAAGCTTATTCTATCACTTACTACATCTTTACAGCATTTTGGCCTAGTTGTTTCTAGGCTGACACATAGCTGAAATGCATAATAAAAAGGACTTATTTTGCACAGTATTTCAGGAGGATAAACATACATTCTTATTCTTTCCGAACAGAAAATGGACAAAAACAAAGATGGAGTAGTGACCATAGACGAATTCATCGAGAGCTGCCAGAAAGTAAGTACCCAGTGACAAGTACTGAACCTGTGTCTGTTGGCTAATGCCATCCTACTGCTACACAGACTTCTGAAGTGACAGTGGTGGTAATCCTAATGCCAGGGACAGCATTTTCGTAAGGTAGAGTATCCACAGAATCATAGAATCATAGAATTGCCTAAGTTGGAAGGGACTTTTCAGATCATTGAGTCCAACCATCAACCTTACACCAACAGAAACCATCACTAAACCGTATCAGCACACCATTACGCAAAACCACTAAACAATGTAAATGAATTTGTCACCTGGATCTGTAGAAGAGATGCTATCTACAAGCTGTCATTTGACAACCGTGTCCACATCCCTTCTCTATTTAACAATGTTTTGGTTTCCTGCTACAATTGGCATATAGCCACAGCAATAATAATATTGCTTGAAAATTTATCATCTATGGGGGTGTTTCTCAAACAGCGAGTCACAACCTGCTGGAGCTCTAAAAAAGGGGGAATGCAAGGAGCTTGCAAAGTGTTGGATGGCAGGAGTTAACAGCAGGCAAGTCTTCTCAAGGCAAGGGAGTGAGAACTAATTGTGATTATCAGTTGCAAGTGTTTGCACAGCCCAGGTGGCTGTTAATTGCCTTCACTGGCTGAAAGCAGCTCATTGCCTCTCGAGCCAGGAATGGGAACAAACTTCTGCAGAAGGAATTACATCCTGATTTCACTCCTCTGCCCTTCAGAAACCGGCTTGCTCTGACCAGGAGACGACACGAGGAAAGATAAGTTGTATTTTCAAAAACTTAGGGACCTGCTGTTAATTTGTCAATTAAAAAAAAAGAGACAAGAAAAAGAAATATGATTTAGTAGAAAATAACGATGACAAGCCTTTGGCGTGATGTGCTTTTGGTGGTGGTGATGTCCTGTAAAGTGTCACGTTAGACTTGGTGATAAGATAGTCTTAAGTACGTTATGTAAAATGATATGGCAAATACAACTAATGGTATTTGTTACAGTGAGAAATAAATATGGAACAGTAGCTTTCTGCTGGTGCTTCAGTCTTTCCCAGGCTGACTCTGATTAATACAAAGCTGACACAGACCAGCAATATCGCCCATGTGTATTGCTTCTTACCTCCTACAGCAAGAAGAGAGCAGTAGAGAAGAGACAGGAGAGAACGAGACTGGCAAGATAAATGCAGTTAGTGAGTGATGGATTTATAATCATTTGGAATAGGGAAAGCTGAATGGGAAGTAGCAAAGATGCTCTACGACTGGTACATTTTTATATGCATTTGTAGTTATTCTTTGGGATTGCTCTCATGAGCACAGCTATCCCGTAAGTGATTCTCTGATTTTAATCCACTGATTTTGGGAGGTGAAAAAAAGAGAACAGCACTTCTAACTGTGACTGTTCTGTATATCCTTATCAATGGCTATTTGGCAGTCTCCTATCTGCCAGCAGTGCTCTATTGCATTGACTGTGGTCCTGGCTTGTCAGTCTTGTTCTGTAGGAATGAAAGGCCTTTTACTCGGCTAAAGCTGAGTGATCATCAGAAACAGAGATGAGATTTATATCCCGGGTGAGGTCTGCAGAGTTCTGGAAATGAAATGAAAGATTAATCTGGATATGACAACCATTATGGTGACGGACTGAGTGATTCATTTACAAAGAAAATTAGTACCTTCAGTAAGGAATTGCCTGCTCTCCTTTTCCAATGTGATTCGCAGTTTCTCAGTTCTGTTAGAAAATTTCTTACTTAGCTCTTCTGAGTATTTAGAATACATGTGAGAGGGATGCTGTCTAAACTCCTACATGATAGAGACACCATTCTCATCTTGCCACTTATCTCATCTTCACTTGCTTTTACATTCAAAGGTGGCAGTGTTTTTTCGATACAAAAACTATCTTGTAGCCTAATTTCTTGTCTTTCTACCTATTAAGATCTGTTCTTCTGAGCTGCAAAGTGTGTAATTCATGTTTATATAAAGATTTGGTTTCAGAAATGAGATTTTGGGGTTAGGATTCAATCCAAGTCCTTCAAGAAACTTCGTTCAGGAGTTAGCATGGTTTCAACCTTTTCAGGATTATGTTTTTCGCAACAAACAGTGGGTACTTCCTTCTAAGACACAACTGTAGGAAAACCTTTCTTTTTAATATCCTAATGGGTATGAGACTGAACTAAAAACTTAAGATTCGGATTCCTTCCTTTCCTCAACATGCAATGAGTCACATCTCTTCAGGAGCGAGGAGGCTCATCTTTCATGAGCATTTAACAATGCCAAAAGCAAAATTAAATGATCTTGTGATCCTTCTTGCAGTAAATCTGCTTGTGTTTTAGACTCGCCATATATTTTTTTATATTTACCGTATGTTCTTGTGTTATGGGGAAAAACAGTGGTTATCGTTACTGCTCGTCATTCAGTATCTCTTTTCCAAGCTGTAAAGCACTCATTGATTCAATCTTCCCTCCTAGGGAAACCAGTCCACACCTTTAATCATCCTTGGTCCTCTCTCTAGACCACTACATCCCTGGAAGTGTTCAAGACCAGGCTGGATGGGGCTTTGAGCAACGTAGTCTAGTGGGAGATGTCCCTGCCTATGGCAGGGGGGTTGGAACTTGGTGATCCTTAAGGTCCCTTCAAATCTAACCATTCTATGATTCTATTTCTACTATTTGGTAGAACCTTTGGTTTACCTGAATCAGAACATTCAGGACAGGGGCGCAGCACACCTGCTGCTCCCTAGTCCTTGACAGCTATGGTGGCTTCCTCATCTACAAACCCTCCTTTGGCATTAAGGCTTCTATCAGAGCATGTCTGCTCAAACCACCTCAAGCTGTGAGATTAGAGTCAAAACAGTGCCAAGAGACAATTACTACAAAAAAGCCCTTGACAAAACTCTTCAAGCTCACATCCCCTTCATTCTGCATCTCAAAATGGACCTAGTCTAGGGAAAGGCTGCAGGAGCCTTTTCTTTGAACGATCTCTCAGGCAAGTTTCCAGCCTCTGAGGACTGGGCATCCCTTTGACTGGTGTTTTGTCATAACTAAGAAAAGGAGCAAGAAGGAACACTGCAGAGCATATCTGAACACGGAGGCTCTACTTCAGGTTCCTGGGATAGGTTCCTGAGGTATTTTTGCAGCATCAAGAGTGTCTGGTGTGTTCTTAAATACTCATTATACATGCGTGTCCCTTTTTTAAAATCACCTCCTTGTGCTGAGTACTGGTTTGGCCCAACTGTCAATGCCATAGCACTGTACAGTCGCTGGTACCAGCCCTCCAACGGGGCACATAACACACATAACAGTTAGCTGACCTCGGCTGTTACAGCAATAAGTATAGGCAGGAGCCTCTCCGCACGCCGTTCCTTGGTGATCGCTATAAACATCAAATGCCATCACTCTGGAGGCAGACACTGTCTGAAGAATATGCTGTTAATTCCAGAAAGTGCAGTTAGTTAGAAGAGCCTTAACCGAAAAGTAAAATTACTGAAATTGGTTGTGTTCTAATTCATACCAGGACGTTCAGCAAGTTCAAGGCTTTTAATTCGCAGGTTCAGAGCAAAGAACGGCCTGTCCGTTCACCAAGTCTTAAGCAGTTAAGTAGGGAATTACAGAGCATCTGACTTTGAGCGTGGTCTTCTCTGGTCACTGGGTATAAAGACCCATCTTTGTCCATGATTAAGTGAGGACAGCAAAGGTGCTTCCCCTCTCTCTGTCTTGAACAGGGAATGCGCGTGCCCTGATTCCCCTGCCCTCCCTACCCCCCGTACCCACGTGCTTGAATGTCACTCTGCCACCCAGACTCCAGGAGTCCCCCTGCTCCCCCCGGAGACAGGGACCCTCTAGGCTGAGTCCCAGAAAGTGGCTGCTGTATGTCCTGTTCTGTATAAGCTACCAAATAGCAGAGATGGGTCTTGAGAAGCAGTAGTGTGGCTAACTCAGGGGCCAGGCACTAGCCAGCTCCTCTTGTGCCTCCTTTCATTGCTTGGTACTGGTGGGAAAGGCTCTGACTGGGGCATTGCTTCATATCTACAGCAGCACCATGAAGAACAGAGGTGAAGGACTAAGTCGTACAGGGTGCACAGGTCAGGGTGAATGACTTAAAGCTCCTTCTGACAATGATAAAAAGGCTTTTGGGATAGATATTTTCTGCAGGAGTAAGCCATTCCCTACACAATGCTGAGGGTTCTGGGCTCGCCTGACAACAAAGTAGCTGTCTCAAACTTCAGCAGGAAAAACCTCAAAGCTGGCCTGAAGTTAGGTGTCCCTCTAAAGGAGGGGACATTGGAAGTCTCATGTATAGAAATAGCAAACTTCAGAAATATGGGGCTGATTTTAGAAAACTACCACTTACACTTGTGATAATACATATATATATAGTAGGAAGTGTCAAAATGCTTTTTATGAATTAAGAACATGTTGTTTGCTTTGCACATTTGCTGAGCCAAGGTGCCAACGTGTATGCAAAACCATTTGTAGATAGTGAAATGACAAACAATTCTTGTTAAACCAAAATTTAACCTTACGTTAGTCAGCAATCTTCAACGGTGTATTGATGTTTCAAAACAACACAGTGCGAAAAACTTAGTTTATTATAATTTCCAGTAATTTAATATAGTGAATTTCCTATATGAACTTTAACTACTAATCTATGTAACTTTTTTTTTTGAAATTACGTATCATTGCTTTGTAAGTTAGTTTGTCAGCACAAAATAACGTGCAGATCACTTCTTAAAGCAAAATCACTTGACATACGGAATCAAAGATGAAAACCCCACTGTGCATGTTTCGTAACATAAATTAAGAAAATTACTCTGACTTGTCATTTTTACAAAGCACATCACCCACTAGACTGAACAGTGAATAACTTAACTGGAAATTGATACCAAACACGTGTTATTTGAACATTAATGTACAGTAGGCCTATAGACCTATCAGGAGTGGAGAATACTATGAGAGAACCTTTCTAAGAAGTGGGGGTTTTATGCCTCTGTCGTGAGATTTCCTAAAACATTATATCAAATTTGGTCTATTTATTCGCTAGAATTAAATGTGACTAGATTATCTCTCAAGAAAGTGCAAAATGGTGTGCATTCAGATTGAAAAATAGGATCCTTACAGTGAAGACCAGTAAATGCTAAAAGAGGACGTAGTATACTCTTGTATTGTACATATAGTAATTGTGCAATCAACTGCTGATCCAGAAGTGCCACCAAATACAGGCTATTGAAAGTAAATTTTCATCTGTACACTGAAAGGTAAATATTACAAAAACCCCCTATTTTTTTCCTTACTGCTGTGCTGAGAGTTATTTACTGGTAAAAACTGGAATACAGAGTGATGCAACAGTAAGCATTACGCAGAACTGAAGGTTTTGTTACCTGCTTAATGCAAAGCCATCAGAAAAGCAGAAGTAGCGCTGGAAAGCAGTCAACACCTTTCATTGTGAACACACCAACAGCCTGAGCTGAGGAGTCAATGTTGCAGTGATACTTACAGAATTGACTGCTTTCAAAGAGTTCATACAAAGATGCACATGTAAATCTATTTTATTGCAGAGTCATCCCTAACTATGCAATAGGATGCCCTAGACTTCCAAAAAGGCTCCTGCGTATGATACACAGGATGAGCAATTTCACGTATGGATTCACACTTCAGATATAAATACTCAAGGAATAGCTATTGTATGTTTTTTGTTACACTGGATATAAACTTATAACCTCTGAAATACTGCAGACTTCATTTTCTAAACATGCTATTGCATTCTTGAGAGAATAGGTTTTTTTAATTAACACATACAAAAATCTACTTAAGGATAGATCTATTAACAGCCTTTTTCTACTAACAATTTCTCCAAACAAGCTGAAAAATAATGTTGTCATTAACTAAAATACAGTTAGTTCTACCCAATTTCTCTATAGCTATTTGCCAACTATATTTGTAACGGTGTGTGATTTTTGGTTTTTTGTTGTCTTTTTTTACAGGATGAGAATATAATGCGATCCATGCAGCTCTTTGAAAATGTGATTTAATGAAGACATTAGGTCTACAACTAATGGACAAATATGAGCTATTCTGCAACGTTATCTAAAAGATGGATTTCCCACTTTATCATAAATAAAATTACTCAGCTTTACACTGAGACATGTATTATGCAAATAAATTTTTTATTATAAACTTTTCCCCCCAAAAAACTTTCTAAATTATACAATTTAGCACTTCAACAGTGGCTACTTAGTTAACTAAGAATGTTCTGAAAAGTCAGAAACAAACTAAGACTTGACAGTATGCAGCTTTATCATCATTCCAACCCCTAGATAAAATAGATACTATCACACAGAGGTTAAATAAATACTCTTAGTTTTGCTACTCATTTGTACTGGATTAAGCTCCAGGTTGTTTGAGTGTATTTCTTAAATCTTAGCTTCTAATTTATACAGAGGCATTACCATGTATTTTCTTTTCACGTTTGTATGGTGTAGATCTCATTTTTGGAATAATACTTTGAGTTAAAGTGCTATAATCAATGTGCAATGCACATCTTGCTGCAATTGCCTTCCACCTTTGACTTGCTTTTCTCTTCAAAAAAACCCCAAATCTAAGAAAATAGATAACTTGAGGAGAAGAACTGTTATAGAACATAAAAAGAAATCGTTTATAGGTAGATTTACTCCCTAACAAATACAAGTGAGCTTCTATCAATCACACTTACCTAGTAAGTCTGCATTTAATTTACCACGTGAACAGTCCTACATACTGTATTTCTAATTCTTCTTGGATGTGTCCGCAAAGTTCTTTGCTTAAAATTAAGGGTCTTCTGACTTTTAATTTTTCATGAAGAAATCTTAACTGGCTCTTAACACTGTTTTAATGACCACATGACTTTCTGCCTTTAATGAAGAAAAAGGCATTAACTTCTTTTGAAACTTCCATCCCACTTTAGTGCTCAGAATGAGTACCACTATGTGGTGACATCTACCACTTAGAAGTGCTAGACAGGTTAACATCTGTTTCAGCTTTTTGTAGTATCTTCAATTAGAACACAGAAACAGGAAAAAAAAAAAATAATCGGAAAAATATCATCTGTACATGATAACTGCATTACATTTTTTAGGATCATTTCTTCATTAAGATTGGAGCTACCTTAATTCTGAACCTAGAAACTTTTAAAAACAAACAAAAAAAAAATATCTATGTACTTAAAAGATAGTACTGCCCCCCATCCATGTAATTTTTAAGATATATTGTCCACAGAGTTTATGCCAATACTTCAAAAGAGGTGAAATGCTATCAGAGACAGGCCAATCTTGTGACATTGCTGCAGAAAGGGGATTAATGAAGTAGAAGGAATGTTGCAAGCGTTCTTTTGCAAAAATAAATCAGGTATCTATTCTGGTGTAGAGATGGGTTGTTAGAGGCATGTTGAAGGCTGCTCTGCTATCACCAGTGTAGGATAAGAGTAGTACAATACATGTACACCTGAAATCTGCTGTAGTGTGTTTGTGTAAACTAAATGTGCACATTTTGTAAAAAAATAATAATAATAAAGTAAACATGAAGAAAAACAAGCAGCATGATCAATTTTTTTTGAGTTGTTAAACAAATACTTGTATTTCTTAAAATTAAACATTTTTGCCAACAGACATAATTTTTTTAAAAAGCTTAAATACGTGTATCGTGACTGAGCACAGTTCTGATCTCAGCAGAGATCTTAGCACAGTCCTGAAGTAAATTTAGTTTAGCCAAACAGTGGTAGTTTTCCAAGAGTTATAACATGGCTTTCACATGACAGATTTTTCTAATACCCTATGCAACAGCATTTTTCCATGACAAAAAGAAAACAAAAACACCCTTCCAACAACTTTACATTCTGGAATTGAATTTTCCTCAGGGGAAAAAGTTCTATGGCAAATTTTGTTACTTCAGTCAACTCCCCCTCACAGAGTAACTTGAATACCCATAACAACATGAACCCTGAACAGTATTTATTACAAGACCTGGTAGGAATTATTTTGCAATCAGGTTCAAACACGTTCAGGAACAAACTGCACCCTACAAAACTTGACAGCCAGGTAAGCTGGCTTCTCTGATGTTTTTATTGTCTTTAACTCTTTTTTTGTTTTTCATAGCTTCCCCATTCAGAAGTTTTTTAGCTTGTCTGGAGCCAATTCACAAGCTAGACCCAAGCATATCTGTGGCATTAGAGAACTCAACACAATACTCCTAAGTTGCCTCCTACATTTAGCTCCCACTCCAGGTCCAAAGCCAACTGTAACTAATCAGCTGAGCAAAACCTAGGCTGTGGCTTCTATGGAGCAACCTGATGCCTCTGCACTGCATTCTCCAGAGCCTCTCCAGCTTCTCCAAACAACAGGCTGAGAACACACTTGAGCAAGTCCAGTTTTGCACCACACGCTACCTGTTTGGTGCATTCAGCTTCAGACTTTTAAAAGCTGACTCTCCAGAGGCCCAGATGAGCTCTCATAGTTCTACATCTAACCCAGTAATCCTCATGAACCAAACTGCATCCATCTGTGCCTGTGGCACGCATTAAGTTACATGTTTCAAAAGCAAGGATTCATATGCAATTTAACACTGAATTAGTCACTATTTAAGTAATTACAGCCAAATTATTTTGCATCGCAGCAACGTACAAAACATATTAAGTATTTCAGATCTATTAAAGGAAATTATGATTTGCAACAAAAGAAGAATAATACTTACTCTGCTTTTGAAATAAAGTTAGTTGACATATTGTTAGCACAATGCATATGCAAATAAGAGCTAATACAGAAAGAATTATTTTAAATAGCCTTCCATAATGACATATTTACAAACTGATAGGACTTTTCCCACTCTTCATCATACTGAAGAATTGTGATTATTTTAAGAAAATATACCATACCCAAACTAAGTGTCAGTGATGGTCACAGGCAGCTTCTTTCCAAACTTCACCTTACAGTACAAATGACTATAGTTTTATTGATCAAGAGGAGATAGAACAATAGGTTGGAATTTTAGATTTGATGATAGCCACAGATGCCTGTTGATGAAAATAAAACAAAGTTAAACAAAATAAGGAGCACTAGCACTACATATGAGAGTGTTCATATAGTCTCTATAAACTGTATAATTCACAGCTTTTACTTAGTTGTTATTATCAAACAGTAGAAAACTAAGAAGTATTTGCTGAGAAACTTACTGTCAAAGGGGCTGAAAATAATGATCTGAAAAAATGGAGCGTTGTGATAAGCATTTTTTAAATAGAGGAATGATATTCTGGAAGGGCCTTCCAATAAAAATAAGAATCATATACGTTATAACTCATTTAGAATAGAAATTTGATAAATTTGTTAGTTGGATTATATAGTATTGCTTGTAATGACAACGTAGGAGTTTGTTTCCGGTTTTCTGCTTTATGTTATTACAGTATTTTTAAAAGACACACAGAAAGACCTACTCGCAAAACTGGTAAGGCTACAATAAATCAGGGAACAGACAGGAGAATTAGAGGTTAATGATTCACGGGATTAGTTACGTTATCTAGAGCTAAATTTTCATAACATCACGATGAAACATAATTTTCTTATCTCACTATATATAAATAAAAAATTCATGCTTCTTTATTTGTCATGATGTTTTCGAATCTGTAATATGAAAACTGCTACTGCACTTCAATAAAGATGAGCACAAAAAAAATTTAAAAAACAGAAGTGGTGCTTTGGGTGCCTACTGATTAAGGTACACAAGCTCAGAACTAGTATACCTATATTCATGGCCCCTACTCTTTAGGTAACCTATTCTTTACCAATGGCTACTTATAATAATACATGCAAGTGTTCATAGGGTCAAGAAAGCAAATATTTTCTCTTCTAGATGAATACCCAAGCCAACACTCTCTCACTTTTTCTTCTCTCCTCCTTTCTGCACAATGTACAGTACAACAGAAAATGGCAATAGAAGAATACTTCAGCAGAAGAATACTCTGCCATCTGGTACTTAAAGCATTTTTTTTTTTTTGATTTATTGCAATTGCAGATCTAACCTCTGGGTTAAGCAGCGTGGGCTGGAATGTAAGTATCTGATTTCCTCAGTAAGTGACCCAAACACTAAACTATTAGTGGGAATGGGCAGGCTTCATCAATAACAGCATAAAGTATCTTTTAGCAAGAGTAAATCCTGTTGAGAAAAGTATTTAGGCTCAGAAAAAGGAACAGGAAGCCTGTTGAAGGCATATTGAAGACAAATATTCAGCCTGAATCAGGTGTCAATATCTCAGAAGGGTCCAGAAGCTATTTATTAGTTGACATTTGGAGAATTCCTGTTCTCTTCATAGGCATTTAACCTACCCTACAGGCTCCACAAGAAGCTTACATGCTTTACTCAGCATAAGCATCTACTTTCTAAGTGCTGCAATGCCAAAATTGGAGTTAGGATTAGGCAGTCTGGATCTTACCCTATGTGACTAACCCATTTGTCACATTAGTTCAAAACCTGGAAAAAAAATTTAGACTTTCTAGAGAAATGGAGAATTTTCAAAAATACAGTAGTATCTCATTTAGTCACTAAGTCTGCATAAGCTTCCTATCAAGGACAATAAAATCTTCCAAGCCAGTATCATGGGTAAGGATCCACACAGATGCACACTTGCTCTAGAGAGAGTTCTCCTGAATGGGGCTTGGCGTGCTGTAAGACCCCAGCCATGAGGCTTCTTATGTAGGTATGGATCCCTTGGAATATTTTACCAAGACACATACTCCTGTATTCCCCGCTCAGCAATTAAAACAATGGAGAATACAAATGAAAAGTGGGAGATGATAAAAAAAAAAAAAAA
>VXAK01009610.1:47600-73076 GCA_013399435.1 Arenaria interpres | reverse complement strand
TCTTGGTTTTTTTTTTTTTCTTTTTATAAATAATTTTAATTTTCTTTTAGGATTCAAGATTTATTTTTTTTTTTAAATTTTATTTTATCTTTATTTTAATACTTCTTTCCCTGGAGCTCTGTCGCCTGCACTCAGCACAGGCAGCCCAGAGCCAGGCAGGACTTCCCGAACGCGACTGAAGCCACTTTGCTTTTTTTTCCTTTTTTTTTTTTTTGTTTTTTTTTTTTTTTTTTTTTTTAAAAAAAAAAAAAAAAACCCANCTACCCCCGACCCCTGCTTCACCGTCACCTCCTCTCACCACCTCCCGACCTCCCTCGCTTTCGGGTTCTCCCTTTGCCGCTCCCCCTCCGTGGACACCCCCTCCCCGCCCCCCAAATCTGATGCCTGCGGGGGAAGCGGGACACGGAGGGAACAGCAAACATCAAGCTTTGCATTTGGCACTTGTTCGNGAAAAAAAAAAACCACATTGAATTATTTGGTGGTGGTTAATAAAAGACATTATCATGGTTACCAGCCATAGCAAGTTAATAGGTAATATATCCAAAATAATATCTCTTAACACTCAGATAACCTCTGTTTCTATAGTCGGCGAAGGAATAAATAGAATTTCAGCTCCGTAAATACATTTGAGCCTTCCCTGGGGAAGGCTCCTGNTTTTTTTTTTTTTCAAAAAAACAGAACCAAAACAAACTAAAACACAACACTTGAAAACAACTTTCAGATGCTGCAGGGCGACTGGATTGACACATCTCCCAGCCCAGCCCATGCTCCCGTTCCCCCCTCAGCCCTGCTCCGGCCGGTCCCGGCACACGCTGCTGCCCATCGGTGCTCACGGCCGAGCCCATTTGGGGAATATTTTACATTTATTGTTATTATTATTTATTATTCCTTCTCCGCGTCCACCAGAGGACTCAGAGCAGCGAAGCCATCGCTCTGCTGAGCATCACTATGGGTGGTCGATGGCTTTTCTGGGCCCCATCTTGCTTTAAGCGGAGGCTTGAGCTTACGCCGTGTTGCGTTTACCCATTTCATGCCCCCCTGGACCAAATTGAGCTCCCCGTTCCAAAAAGCAGCACAAGAGGGGGCGAGGGGGCGAGGGTCCACGTCCCCCCCCACCCCAGCACACATCTATCGCCAAGAAAAACGGGGCTGTGGAGCTGCCCCCGCTTTGGGGCTTGGGTTTTATTGGGCTCAACAAAACCAGCAGGCTCGCTCCCAAGCCTCCTTCATCCCTCGCTGCCCGTCCTCCCCCCCTCCCCATGGGCTGGAAAAGCCCCTCATCGCTGGGTGTTGGCAACTGGGGGAGATGTGTGAAGCCAGGATGCAGCATCTCCCCGGGACCCCCACAGGCAAGAGACACGGACACTCACCCAGCGTCCCCCCACTCCCTTCGCCGACATCCCCCGGCACCCTCCGCCGGCTGAGATGACCCCCCCACTCCCCACGTCCCTGCACCCTGACCCATGCCGGGGTCACAGGGAGAAAGAGGGGGGGACACCCACCGACCCTCCGCCTCCGCCGCCCTGCGCACAACGCTGCCTCGAAACCGCGGATGCTCTGGGCTACACTGAAAGGAAATTCTGGGGTTATTTTTTGTTTTCAAAACTCTGGGCTCGCCGGGCCAGTCCGGGCCCGAAGGCAGCGAAACTCAAAAAGACGGGACCACCGGCCCCAAAGCCCCCGGCGGGACAGGCCAATCCTCCCCAAAAGGGTTTTTGGTCACACACCCCCTGCGTGATATTCCATATTCATTCGGATCCTCGTCCAGAAACAGGGTTTGCCCTTTTTTGAACCCTCCGTTGTCAGCACTCTCCTGCCGCGTTTCCCCCCCTCCCCTCCCCGTGCTTTTTCATCAACGTCGTTGATTTTTTTGCCTTTTTTTTGTTTTGTTTTGTTGGTTTGTTTTTTTTTTTTCTTTCCCCCCCCCCTAGCATGGATGTAATAAATGACAACACAAATTCCAAGTCTAATGATATGTTCACAAGGACAATCTACACATTCACAAAATTAGAACAGGAGAGAGAGAGAGAAAGAGGAGAGGAGAGGAGGAGGAGAGAGGAGAAAGGATGCAAGCTATCGCTGAGGCTCCCTGCAAGCCCCGACCTCGCCGCTGGACCCGCAGCAGTTGTTCTCCTGGCCAGCGTCCCCGTCGCGACGCCTTCTAGATCGTGGAGGTTCGGTCGACGCCATCTGCAAGCAGGAAGGGAAAAGTCAGGAGAAAGCCCCCCCCGGCTTCACCTTGCACTGCTACCCCCTCCCCTCCGTGGGGATGGACACCCCGGAGCATCCCCATCCCACTGCCCCTGCGTGAGGAGGTGGCACCACGGAGCCACCTCCACCCTCCCCATCTCCCCAAGGGGGTGCGGAAGGGTTTTGGGGTGTCAGCACTCTGCCGGTGGCTCCATTCAGTGCGCCCCTTCTCCCCCCCAACACACCATGGCAGCCCCCCAGCCCTCCCGAGCTGCTGTCCCAACACAGGTCCAGACCCTCTGCCACGTCCCCACGGCACCTTTACCAGGAAAAAAAGGGGTTTCTGGGCAGCTGGGATTCACTACAAGGTGGGTGCAAACCTCAGACCCCCCCCCCTGCAGCGGGACAAGTCCGTGACCCACCACCCAGGAGTGGAGGGATGGGGACGGAGCCGGCGGGGGGGGCTGCCTTGCCCCCCTCAGCTAACCCAGCCCTGCAATGCCCACCCCGCAGAGGATGCAAAATTTTCCTCCATCTGAGGACCGTGGCAGGAAAAAATAGCCCCAGGAGTCCTTTCTTTCTCCCCAGAGCCCCCGTCCCCAGTGTCCCTTGACAGCAGGGACACATCCAGCCCCAGCCCCGAGCCCAGGAGTGAGGGTCCATGACCCATCCCAAAGAAACACAAACAACCCCTGTGCCAACAGCCCCCTCTCCTCCACCCGCCCCGGGTGCCAGCAGCTCTTATGGGGCCAGAAACCAACACCCACCAGCATTTCCAACCCTCTGGCCCCAACCACCCCCCCGTCCTTCATCCCAAATCCCCATCCCCGGGATGGAGAGCGGCCAGGGGGGGCAGCCCCCGAACAGAGCATTCCCCGTTTTACGCTCCCCGGGGCACCACGGCCTCCTCCCTCCTTTAAAACTAAAAACAAACAGGTTTGTTACACCTTTTTTTTTTTTTTTTTTTTTTCTCCCCCGAAAGGCTTTATTATTTTTTTTTAAGCGCTATTTATAGCACGACCAGTTTGGAGAGGCTCGGGGTATGCGACACCTGGAAAAAAAAATCACTGGGAGGAACAGTACCCTGCAGAGGAACAAGACAGCTAAGCCTCGCCTGGGCACACGCCGGAGAAAGGCTTCGGGTGACAGAAGTGTCCTTGTTTTCCCGGCCGGGGATGCCGCCGCGGCGCTGCCAGGGCCCTGCCGCCTCTTACAGTCCTTGCTCTGGCGTGTCCCTCTCCCCGGGACGGCGTGGCTGCGGGGAGCCCGGTGGCACCCATCCTCCCCGAGGGGGCTCCCGTCCTCGACCGCTCGATGCAGCCCGGGGACTGCCGGGGGCGAGAGCCGAGCTGCTTATTCCGGATGGTCTGATGATGCCGGTGGCCGCGCTCGTCCCATTGCCAGGGTGGGGTGGGGTGGGTCATCCTTCATGCTTGGGGGGGTCCAGCGCATCGGCGAGGGGCACCGGGGGCTTCTGGTGCATCTTGCCGCGCTGGGTTCTCCATCACGCTGCCGCTGCTTCTTCCGTCTCTCCTGCTTGGTTTTCCACCTGGTCCTCCTCCCTCCCCGTGCCCGTTATCCGCCCGCCCGGGCTGATAAGCACCGGCATAACCACCGGAGGATAACCAGTGCCACCGGCAGCCCGCGGCGGGGTTTTCACCCCCCTGTGCCTTGGGGGTCCTGCAACCCCCCCAGCCAAATGAGGGGCACCGGTGGCAGAAGGGTAAAATACTCCAAAGCCTGTGAACCATTCGAGCACTCCGGTGGCCAAGGGCTTTCTCGAAAACTAATAACAGACTAGCGAGCTAATACTAATTATTATTAGCGAGCCAACTAGTGGCTAATAAGCACGGACTCCACTAGTGCTGGGTGCGATCCCTGTGTTCGGTTTTACCCCTCTGCCCCGGCTGCCTCGCCGAGAGAAGCCAATGTCCCCATCCGATCTCCCCTGGGAGCATCCCTGGGAGCATCTCTGGGAGCTTCCTCAGGAGCATCCTCAGGAGCATCCCTGGGAGCATCCCTGGGAGCATCCCTGGGAGCATCCTCAGGAGCATCCCTGGGAGCATCCCTGGGAGCATCCTCAGGAGCATCTCTGGGAGCATCCCTAGGAGCTTCCCCAGGAGCATCCCCAGGAGCATCACTGGGAGCATCTCTGCATCCAGCCCTGCCGCCGCCCCGTTCGCTCACAGCCACAGCCTGTCCCAGCTTTTGGGGGGTGCGGGGCAGGGGCAGGTGCTGGGGGGCTCGGCGGAGGTGGCGTGGACGTGCTGGAAGAGCCCGAGGAGGAGGGAGTGCTCACCGCTGAGCGCGTGCTCCGTCATGCTCAGGCACAGGGACTCCAGCCTGTTGTTGATGTCAGGTTCAGTCACCGGCACCTGGAACTCTGCAGGGAGAAAGGGACAGGAGACCTTGGTCAGGGGACCTGGCAGGGACCCCAGCCTGTCTGCCCCACGCCCCCTGCCCGCTCTGCTGCCCCTGGAGGGGGTGCACATGGGGTAGGAAACCACGTTTCCCTGCTTTTTATTGACAGGGGGTAAATCCGGGGGGGCACTCGATGGCATTGCAGCAGAAGGGGGTTGGAAACGAGGGGTTTGGGCGATGGATAGATGGCGGGGGGGAAGATGATGGATGATGCTGGAGGGGGGAAGATGGGGTGAGAGCGGGACCCCCACCCTGGAAGGAGGCAGCCCCAGGCCCTGCCCTCGCTCAGGCCCCGCAAAAATCCTCGATAGGTGCAAAACCTTCAAGCTGCCTGTGCAGGCAGGGTTACTGCTCGGACGTGGGATGGCAGCACAGACCGGCAGAGCTGCCCATCCAGCTTTCCGGTGGCCGCCGCTCGGTCACCCACGTCCCCGGGGAGAGGGGGTGGGGGGGGAGGAGGTGAACCCAAAAAAAAACCCGGGGGGAGGATGAAGTTGGGCGTGCTGCAACGCCCCTGCCTGAGCCGTACAGCACCGAAATGCCCTCCTCTCTGCAGCAAAAAGCTTTGCAAATAACAGCTCTTGCTACCGACGGACGGCACCTCCCGCTTGCCACCAGCCTGCAGGAAGATGGGACGAGGTCCAGGAGGGCTGAGGTCCCCGCAGCCCGACGAAAAGTATTTCAGGAGCCCAGCCCTGCCTTATTGCTTATTTTCCTTGCGACTCGGTTTGCATCTTTGGCTCTCTAATCCTCCTACGCCCTCATTCACCGCAGGCTGCCACGCAAAGAGGAACCTATTTATTCTCCTTCAGCGCCTGCAGAACTGTGCCCTTGTCCTGGTGTTTAATCAATACCCGGGAACAGACGCTGCTTTTGCTGTACACGACGTTTGCTGCCTAAATTATGCAGCTAAAACACCGCAGGCGTGTGATGTGAGGGGAGCTGCCAAGCTGAAACCGTGGCAGAGGCTTATGGATGAGGTTTAGTTTACTGGGGGGGGGAGTGTATCTCCCTGTCCTGTGGTATCAATTGTTATGGTTTGTTGGTAATCAAAGGCTAATGAAGGGATATACAGAGAAAAAGGGATGAGTGTCCCCACGGGAAGGATGCTCCAGGTTCAGGGGCCAGGTTCAGCAGGAACCCCCCCCTGAAATCAGAGGATGCTCCTATATATGGGAGCATTTTTGAGGTGTTTGGGAAGGAAGCACCGACATGGGCATTGAGAAAACGTGTCCCTCGCGTGCACGAAGGCAGTCCCTCTGCACCACGTCCCCGTGTCCACGTTTGAGTAAAAAGCTCACAGAAGAGCTATCACCTTCCCCTCCTGACATGAAACCCCTCAGAAGGAAGCTAGGTAAGGCACCAGCCTTTATATAGTGCCAAGATGTTTTATATATATATATATATATATATCTCTAGGCTCAAAATCCCTCTCTCTGGCTCAACCAACCCAGTAAAATCCTGGTGTCAAAGACACCCAGCCCGGGCTGGCACAGCGTGGCTTCCAGCGTTGCCAGTACAGGTGATGCTCCTTTTCACGCAGCCCTCCACCCCTTGTTTCGCTGTGGGTAAGCCAAAAAAACCCCCAATCTCTGCTTCCTACCTGGCTGCTGAAACATCAGCATGGTCTGCGGGGAGGTGTGGACCGGCAGCGAGCGCGTCCGTTGCACCGAGCTGTGGCTCCGGCTGGGCATGCTGTTGCTGCCCCCGGGGTTGGCAAACCAGAGGTTCTGCGGAAAGCAAACCAAAAAAAGGGACACGGGATGTAAAACACAGGTCTCTGTGCCGTGTATTTCTAACCCCCTTGGGCTCCGCTCTCCCCCCGTCCACCTCTCGGTTTGCCCCCTCCCCACCCAGTCCCTCTTCTGCATCCCACCGCGTGGAAGGAGGAGCGTGCCCGAACTTTGCTTGAAAAGAAGGGGAGAAGGAGGAGACCCAGAGAAGTCAGAGGAGAAAAAGCAAAGGAAGCTTGTGGGGAAGGGGACGGAAAAGCTGGAGATGCCAACGAAAGCCGACCGACCTGTCTGCCTTGCTTGAGGATGGCGGGGCTGGCGGCGGGGCTGCGCTGGGGGGTGCCCAGCAGCCCACTGGGGCCCAGCAGCCCCAGCCGGGCGGTGGGGAGGTTGCGGGAGGGGATCTGGAACTGGCGGGGGTTTCGCCGGCCCAGTCCTGCCCCCGCAGATCCGGCTGTCGGTAAGGAGTTCGACTGGCCAAAGCCTCGGCTGCGGGAGAGAGAGAGCGTCGGAGGGTGAGGAACGGGTGCCTGGAAAGGGGAGGGTGCTGCGGGGGCGAGCGGCTGGGTTGGTGGGCCCAGAGCGACAGCCAAACGTCCCCAGGCTGCCCCTGCGTCGCTGCAAAGCACTGGACTGATGGTCACCACCCCACCAACACCCCACGGCCCTGAGTTCACCCCCAGCTCTGCTCCTGCCCCAGCCCTCCCGTCCCGATGAGGGTGGTCCTCCATCCCGCACGTGCAGAGGGAAGGAGGAGGTCTGGGCGTCCCACAGCATCCTCCCGTCCATTCTTCCCGTCTGCCGGTCACCTTCCTTCCCTTCTGCACTTCTCAGAGTCATATTATTTTCTTTTAAACTTTATTTTACTCCCAGATGGGCCTGTTCTTTAATGCAAGCTAAAATAACGCACTGCTCCAGCCGGGCACTGGAGGTCGCGGCACCCGATTTCTTGGGTTTTTACTTAAACTCTTCATGCCTTTGAGGTGTACAAAAGAGATCTCTCACGTGTGGATTCTCTACTGTCTAATAAAGGTTTATCTCATGCTGTTGGCTTTTCTTTACTGGGAATGCTCGAAGGGCTGGACCTTCTCCCCTTCCAGGAGGCTCATTTTTACAAACAGTCCTCCCTGAGACTTCTCAAGTTCTGTAAAACTTGGTTAAAACGACCTAACGAGTCCAAGATTTCCCAGTGAGGGACTGGGTGAAAGGCACGTTCATGCAGATGGGGGACAGGATCTGCATCTCCTCCTGGCTCTGCACTGCAAACCCACATCCAGCTCCCTGTGGTCAGAGCAAAGCCATTTGGACCCAAGACCATGCAGCCCAAATGTCTTGAGACACCGATCTCAGGACACAAAACCATCTTTCCTCCTCCTCGGGGAGGGCGGGACACGCCGGCATCCCTCCCCTTGTGGTTTTTTCCCACTTAAAACCAGGAGAACGACACAAAAAATAATCAGATCATCCTTGGAAACACAAGCGGCGTGGTTCTCCTCGCCTTGCAACGTTGCCTTGGTGTCTCTGCCCAATTAGGAGCGCTCTGCAAACCCACAGCCACGGTTCCTCTTATTCTCCCCGTCCCCCCTGCCCTTCTCCAGCACGTAATCACCCTCGCAGATGTTTCAGCTCACCTTCCCCCCCAACCCACATCCCCCCCGGCTTGTGCAGGGGGCTGCAAATGTACTTCAGCCGACATGAGCACGCTGGGATCCCAAAACCGGATAAATTTACGAGGCAGAAATTTACTAGATCCCAAAACTGGA
This sequence comes from Arenaria interpres, assembly GCA_013399435.1. NCBI lineage: Eukaryota > Metazoa > Chordata > Aves > Charadriiformes > Scolopacidae > Arenaria > Arenaria interpres. The sequence continues at coordinate 64,969 of VXAK01009610.1, read as the reverse complement.
TAAATTTACTAGACGGGGGTTTCTTTAAACCTCGTCCAAAAAACGCTCCTGCCATTAAATCCCCATGAGAAAAGCAGGACCGGCCGCGTGCTCCTTCCTCGCCCGCAGCTTCCCAGGAGGAGAAGAAACACAAAATGGAAACCACCCAGAAGCAGGAAGGAAACTGGAGAGAGTCCTGGGCGGCCCTGGGAAAGGGACTGGGATCATTTCAAGCCGGTGGCTCTGCCTTGTGCTTGGGATCAGCCTGGATGTGCAGCCCAGGGCAAACGGGCCCGTCAAAAACCTTTGCTCTCCTCTATTCTGCTTCTGATCCTGCCGCGAACACTGACATCCCTTGGTTTTCCATTCCAAAATATGCCATTTAATTCCACTGGGGAACACTCTGGTTCCGCGCTCGTTCCTTCTGCACTCACATCCCGGCTGTCCCAATGCCCCCAGTTATCTCCAAACCCCTTTCTTTCTCAGACAAAGAGAAGAACTGCAGTAAAACAGACTTAGCAGAACGAAACAAAAGGCTGATGCCGTTGTTAAAACTGATCTAAAAATATCTGTTCTTGCCATAACCCCAACGCTTTCCAGGATTACCCGAAATCCAGCATCACAGTGGAAGTGAGGAAACACGGTGTTTGCAACAGGGTTTGTCTGGCCACAGACCCCGGCTCTGCACCCTCTAAGCCTTTTTTTTTTTTTGCCAGTTGACGGCTTTTTGGTGAAACTCCAGCACTGTTGGAATTATGAATGGGCAGCAGAAGGGGCAGACCTGGCTTCTCAATGCCAGGGATATGCTGCATGGGGGGGAAGTGCTGGATTCGGAGCCAGGGAGAGGTGGTAGGAATCAGTGGGGTAGGCACCAATCACACACGTGAGCAAACTTACCGCTGCCTTCCCTTCCTTCCAATAAAACCTGGGGTTTTATTGTCGAACCTTTTCCAACCTTCAGAAGTGCAGAATCACATGGGGTTGGAAAGGACCTCTGGAGATCATCTAGTCCAACCCCCCTGCCAAAGCAGGTCCACCCAGAGCAGGTTGCTCAGGAACGTTTGTCGATGGGTTTTTAATGTCTCCAGAGAAGAAGACTCCACCACCTCTCTGGGCAGCCTCTTCCAGGGCTCTGCCACCCTCAAAGTGAAGAAGTTCCTCCTCATGTTTAGGTGGAACTTCTTCTGTTCAAGTTTGTGCCCGTTACCTCTTCTCCTGTCACTGGGCACCACTGAAAAAAGACTGGCCCCATCCTCTTGACCCTTCTCCCTCCTGAAAGGTGGCTCTGACCCCAACAGGATCCTTCCCTCCCTGCTGGGAGACATAGGTCCCCTCTTGAGATGCTCTCGCTGGACCCCCGGCTGATGTGTCCATCCCTCCCCTCCTGGAATCCCGCGTACCTCCTCTGCTGCCGATAGCCTGACAGCTCCAGCAGGGACTTCCGAGGGAAAGACCGAAAGAGTTTCTGCACCTGCTGTTTCCATGACAGCAGCCGCTTCTTCTGGGTCTCTGTAAACGCCTGCCCGAAAGAAAAGAGAGAAGAATAGGAAACAGATGAGTATTTTTCTGGATCAAGCCAGCGGGGATGCCTGTGAAGAAAATCAGCTGGAGCAGGAGGTGGCATGTACTGAGCCCCATCATCAAGCCCAGAAGGAAACCCTGGTCTTTCTCAAGGATTTACTCATCTCAGGTGGAGAAAAAGCTCTGGCAGTGTCCCATGTACCCCAGGCTCTGCTCCCAAGGCTACCCCAAAACTTCCCTGCCACCCCTCTTCGCCCCCAGACCCACTGCTCGTGCTCCCGGCTCCCTGCTTGCTGCCAGGGTTTGCTGGCTGGTCCCCACTGGTAGGGACACTTGTCACCTGGATGTGGCTCTAGAAAACGCCGCTGGGGTTGGAAAACGCTGGGATTTGGAAAGCAGAGCTGCTCTGCAGCATCCCGCATCCCATCCACCATCCCGGGACTGGGCAGAGCTCCGCTCTGTGCCTGGCACTGACATCCTTCATGGGAGGTCACCCAGGGTGAGCCCCATCACCCTTCCGGGCAGAGGACAGATCTCCTGAAATGCCCCAGACCTGCAGGCAGGCGGTGTGGGTTACGGGGACACCCACGTGCCTGTCACCACTAACTTTAGACACCCAACGTCTCCACACCGTCAGTGGAGAGGAGTAGAGGTCTCCAGAGGACAATTTGGAGGCTAATTAGCGCCTGACTTGATTGCTCCGAGCCACCCTCTGGAGGAGATGCTCTCTCCCGGCGCTGATTACGCTGGAGCTGAGGCAGACAGTGATCCTGGGACACAGGCTGGCACCGGTGGGGTGACACCGCGTCACCATGTCTGTCCCGGGTGCTCCTGGAAAATGAGCTCCTCTGCAGGTCTGTGTCTTCCTGGCTTTGCTCTCCAGCCCCGGGAACCTGCTCCCACCATCCTTGCCCTTTTCCTGGTACCTCTGCTCCCTCCGTGATGCCCTGCTCGGCTGTCCAGAGAGTCCAGACACCTTCTCCAGGCTCCGATGCTCTCTGAGAGAGGAGCAAGTGGGACCACAGCATGCTCTTCCCTCCCACAGCTATTTCCCACTACCTGTGCCTGTGCAGAGCACCGAGAAGACCATACCCACAGCTCTAAACCTGTCTTGCAGCAAACCCAAACAGCGGGTGCCACCACCCCTTACTTTGGGAGCCAAATGTTGGCTGACACTGCAGGAGATCACAAAATATGACGGAGCACTTGCATTTTTGCCCAGTATCCAATTATTTCACCCTGACTCAGGATCTCCTGTGCTTGGCCCTACAGAGATGTGTGGATCAAACCTTTGCACAAGGGCAGCTTGGCCACCGGCACAAGGCAAGGGGCTATGGGCCACCTCTCTCCTCTTCCACGTGGTGTGCAGCACATTTTGGGGACTGCAGCCACCAGCCCTCTCCAGAGGAGACCCTTCCGTGCTTTGAAAGCACGTTTTTTTTTTTATAAACAAATAACTGAGAAATGCTTAAAGCTACTACACGAGGGTGTGCAGCCATCACCCAGTAAAAGTGAATCCACCAAGAGGAGAAATAAATGCCCCTGGTGCCAAAATGCCAAGACCACGTGCTGCCAGACAGGAGGTGGCAACGCCAAGGGATGGCCAGGTCTGTCTGACAGAAATCACCTGCATGTTCATCCTGGGATTTTTCACAGAATCACAGAATGCTATGGGGTTGGAAAGGACCTCTGGAGATCATCTAGTCCAACCCCCTGCCAAAGCAGGTCCACCCAGAGCAGGTTGCACAGGAACGTCTCCAGGTGGGTTTGAATGTCTCCAGAGAAGGAGACTCCACCACCTCTCTGGGCAGCCTCTTCCAGGGCTCTGCCACCCTCACAGGAAAGAAGTTCCTCCTCATGTTTAGATGGAACTTCTTACGGTCAAGTTTGTGCCCATTTTCTCTTGTCCTGTCCCTGGGCACCTCCTTTCATCCAGCTCCTGATCAGATCATCACAAGCCGGATGAATTTCCCAGCTCCAGGTCTCTGCAAATAAGCGAGTGTGGAGAGGGGAGCAACATTCCCATGCACCCCGTTGGAGCTACTGCCTGCTCCAGCCCTGTTCTGTCAGAATTACTATTAATACCCCCCCAAAAAAAATAATATTTGTGTTAGGAACCAAAAGGTTTACATAAACAGATACTTTGGAAACAGTTTCTAAGCGATGAGAACAACGACTCACCTCGTGGATTAGACATTTGTCTATGAGCTGTAAATAGGAACTTATATTCTCTTCATCGGGTCGGGAAACTAAAAGTTGTGTGCATACTGGAAAAAAAAAATAGAGAAGAGAAATGGGCATGGGGACACTGAACTGGGGTCTGAGGAGTCCAACAAATGCCTTTGTTTCCCTTGTCCCACGGGTGAGTCTTCTGATCAGGGAGAAAAAAACACCCTTCTCCAATTCCTGCTGTGCTGTCCTATATTTAGGGCCAGATTCTGTTCTCCGTTACGCTGGTGTAAATCCAGAGAACCCCACTGGAGCCACCAAAATTAGACTGGAGCAAATCAGGGGCGCAAGATTATTCCCTTTTCCTAATTACAACACACCAAAGGCACCGCTGGCTCGAGCTCCTGCTCCTACAGCCAAAATCTAGCCCCGCTGCGAACGGATTCCCACCTTTCCCGATGAGATTTAACCTCTTTTGGAATGAATGCCGTAAAAGCAAGTGGAAACAAGTTCACAAAGAAATGAGCCTCTGCTTTTGTCATCCCTGGGCAGGGATGCCTCGTGGCCCAGGACACCTCATCCTGGCAAGGTTTGTGCCACACGTACAGCTTCGTGCGTGACGGGGGCGTTTGTCACAGGCTGAATTCATCAGCGGGTTTAAAATGGGGCCAGAAACCCAGGTTTGTGTGTGCCTGCAGCCAGTGAGGGGGGAGAAATTCTGCAGCAAGTCTTTGTATAGAAAAGGTTATCTATTTTTTTGCAAAAGAAGTCTGAAATCGGGATGGGGCTGATACTTCTTTGCGGGATCCCAACGAGTTTCTTTCTGTTCCTGGTCTGTGTGAGCCTGTGATGAGATTCCCCTCCCCTCTTCCCCAGGGAGATCTCCCTCCACGCAGCCAGCACTGACAACTCAACCGCCACTGAGGGGAGTTACGACATGCCCAAGCTCATAGAAATTTGCTCAAAGAGCCCCATCCGTGGCACCAGAGGTCGGTTCACACCCCCCATGGCTCCTGTGCACCTCCCAGTGTGTTTATCCTGATGCAAAGCCCTGCGCCCTGCACTAGCTATGGAATGGCACCTGAGTGTTTTGGATGTCCTGCATCTAAATTAGGGCTTAAAGAGAGGCTTGGACGCAGCTGATTTGTACTCAGGACAGCTCACACTAAGTCCACACATCAGTGCTACCCCAAACACAAGAAGAGTAGGCCCAAGGGGGCTGCTAAAAACATCTTTGGATCAGTGGGATGCTCCCAGGGCTCTGAATGGGAAGGAAGAGGATGCTCTGTCCCCGACCCGGGGCAGGGAGAGGATGCTATCCACCCCTGATCTGGGGCAGGGAGAGGATGCTATCCATCCTGACCTGGGGCAGGGAGGGGATGCTATCCACCCCTGATCTGGGGCAGGGAGAGGATGCTATCCATCCAGACCTGGGGCAGGGAGAGGATGCTATCCATCCTGACCTGGGGCAGGGAGGGGATGCTATCCATCCCCAAGCTGTGGCAGGGAGAGGATGCTATCCATCCCCCNACCTGGGGCAGGGAGGGGATGCTATCCGTCCCCCACCTGGGGCAGGGAGAGGATGCTATCCATCCTGACCTGGGGCAGGGAGAGGATGCTATCCATCCCCCACCTGGGGCAGGGAGAGGATGCTGTCTGCTCTCACCTGGGGCAGGAGAGGACGCTATCCATCCTGACCTGGGGCAGGGAGAGGACGCTATCGGTCCCCAAACAGGAGCAGGGAGAAGATGCTATCTACCCCTGACCTGGGGCAGGCAGCCCATCCCATCACTGCCCTTCCCCAAAATCACTGCTCACCTCCCCACCCATGCTCTTGCCTCTTCCCACAGCACGACGGGGCCTCAAAAAAAACCAATCATCCCCCCTAGGATTGCTGCTTGCCGGGGTGCGGGGAAAGGCTGCTGCCAGCCCAGCCACCGCACACACCCTGCCCTGGAGCAGCTCTCCCTAGCGAGGACACCAAAAACAAGTGAGAGCAGCTCACCTTTCCCCATCACTCTGGTGAACTGTCCGGGCAGGTCACCTTCGGGCAAAGGGCCTCCCCCCGACTCGCCCTCGCATCCCGGTAAGTGGTGCTGCTGCATCCCCCCGGCGGCGGAGTCCTTGCAGTCGGAGCCTTGGCTGTCCGAGCCCAGCAGGGAGGAGGGGTGATGCGAGTCCGCGTCCCGGCTGTGCTCCTCCGTGCTCGAGTTTTGGGAAGAGTAGGCTTTGATGGGGGTGAGGATCATTTGGTGTAGCTCCTGCAGCGGGACACGCAAGTTGCCACCTTCCAGGATGTCCTGTGGATTCGAGCGGAGAGAAGAGGGTTTGTCTCTGCAGGGACAACCGGACATCGGCTACGAACCAAACCCCTACCATTACACCCCAGAAAATCCCCAGCAAAGCCGATGGCCTCCCTCCTGCTCCAGGAGGTCTTTACTTAGAGCCAGGGAGTGTGGAGCTGCTGCAGGGACTGTGCCACATCCACGGATGTGTTCAGACCTGAATCCCCAGAGATGAACGTGCCCCGTCAACCACTGGGACCCAAAACCAGCAACAATCCAGTTTCAGCCTTTCCAAATTTCCACCAGGAAGATGCAAACCCCATGAGAGCGACTCATCCCGTGAGATTTCAGTGCCCGGACCAGCGGGTATCTTGCTCCTTCCCCAGCAATAATTACAACATTTCAGCCCTATTTAATTGGAATTGTATTTTTTTAATGTGGGCTTGTCTCTAAGCTTCCAGCACTGCTTTCCAGCCTGGCTCTCCATTAACTGCTCTGCCCCAAAGAGCTCGCCATAGCATCCTTATGTCCTGGGACCACCGCAGAGCCCAGGACCACGCTGGGATGCAGGAGCGCATCCTGCAGGAGCGAAGCTGGGATGCCCCCATCCACACTGGGATGGGCTGGGGGAGCAGAGGCAGAGGGGAAGGGAGGGTTTCAAGGGGAGCAGGCTGGGCTGTAGTCGGACACAGAAGGAGACACCACGAGGCTGCAGGTAAACTTATGTCCCTGTAGCAAAAATATTCAGCTTGGAGACCCTGGGGGGAGAGGATTTGGGTAGACTCCCAGCCTTGCTCTTGGTTATAGCGTGGATCAAGAACTCCTTTTCTACGGCCATATCCTCCTCCCACTGATGGGAGATAATTGTATTTTTGGTTTTAATGTAGCCTGGACCAGAACAGCTCATCACAGGCTCCTGCAGGGTCTGGCTCCTGGGACGCCACTTGGAAAGAGGCAGTTTTTGGGGTGAGTCCTAGGGAAGAGACACAAAGTGGGTGCAGAGGCTGTGAGGGAGTCGGCTGAAGCCCTGAAATGGTTGTTCACCTTCATTCCTGCTGCACCCCCAGCTCGCTCTTGGATGTCTTAGCTCCACTTTTCTCGAAAACCTGGTGTCAGTTTGCTGGGCAGTATTTTTTTTGGGGGAAAAAAAAATCCTACTCTGCTAACCGTCAGAGAGGGGTGGAGCTGCTCTTTCCAAGAAAGCAGCAATCTTTAGCAGCGAGACACTGCCCAAAACACAAATCAAGCCCCACACATGCTCTTGTTTAGTTACAAAAATAATAAAAAAAATAATTGGATGGGAAGCCTGGAAAACCAGAGACATCCCCTCCCAAGTCAAGCAGCTCACAGGCAGCTCTGAGCCCCAGCAAAGTGGGACCCGGTCACAGCCCCACAGCCCAAACCCACCCCGGGAGGGCTCAAGAGCAGCCCCTGACACTTTTCTCCCTTATTTTACAGCGTGCGTGGCTGGTTGTGTCAGCTGAACTGGGCTCCCCCTCCCGCACTGCCAGAGTCAATCAATACCATATTTCAAAAGCCGGGGGAAGAGGCTGGGCAATCGCCTGGAAAACATATTGCCCAGGCAAGCTCAATCCAGCGGGCTGTCTCTCGGATTTAATAGTTATTATTAATATACGGAGGTAAATACGGCTTTATTAGCTCCTGCCACACTCCGAGTACAATCCCATATTATAAATAAATAGTGGAGCAGTGAGCTAACGAAAACACCAATAAATAGCAACACACCACATAAGTATTTAAAAGCCCCTAGCGGGAGGCTCTGCAAGCTGCTGTCTGAAGACGGTGCAATTAAATATAATATAATATTGCGACACTAAATGGTGAGAGGTTGGGTGAGCTGCTCCCAGCCGGTCTGTGGCGCTGGTCCTTCCTTAGAAGCCATTTCGGCAAAGTTTGAGCTTTTGTTGAAGGGACAAAGAAGTTTCTGTTTGTTCTCCTTGGAAATTCACGCTGTTGTTCAGGCACTGACGTTTGTGTCTGGCTTTTTATCTGGGGACAGATTGCCCATACGATGCTCCAGAAAAGCACAGTGGTCCTTGACCTGATGGACACTGGGAAATCACATTTGGTTTGGGGGATGGAGAAGCAGGGGCAGGGCTCAGGGGTCCCCACGAGAAATGCTCTGCCTGGAGAAGTCTCTTGAGAAGGGCAGTGGCATCGCGATGGGAGAGTTAACTGAGTGGCCAAGGGATAATCAGGGGTTAAGGGTTTGCTCTGCCCAGCTTGTTCTCCAGTGGGGAGAGAGGACCATGATGGCTAGTGGTGGTCCTGTAGCCCAGTTCAGCGAATGGGTGACCACCTTCCCATCAGCATTGCTGGGATGGTGCCCTCCAACACCTGGAGCTCAGGTGTTTATTGGCACCCTGGAGCTGGCCAGGACTTGTACCAGGGCTGCAGGGTATATCCATCCCAGGGTACGTCACTCCACCATGGGTGCTGGAGATGGGTTAGGACCCAAAATACAGCCCCAACTAAAATCTGCATCTGGTACAGAAGTGTTTGAGACACCACCCAGATGCCGCAAAGCCAGCAACAGATCCCAACACGTGTAACCAAAGAGCACTTCACCCCAGAATTCATTCCTAGCTTCTTGAAAAGGAGGAAATACCAAAATGGTTGTGATTACTTACCCTTTCTAAAGATTTGAGCAGGTTTTGTCTTTCTTTTAGCTTTTGGATACTGATGACTATTTTGTGTCTTGCGCCTTTGGTAACATTCTGCAAAAAGCAACACAAAAACCTGGCGTTAACATTTCCACAGGACATCCCCAATCAGCCCAAACCCCTCCTCCCCTAAACAAAAAGGGCTGCTATACATTAATCAAGCTTCTGAGTGCAGAGATTAGCAGGGGACATAGAAACATCACTTAGAGACTTGCTGAAGATAGAGATTTCCAGCTAGTCTGTCCCTCCCCGGTATATCTCACACAGGGAAGGCAAGGTGTGGACTGGCTCTCTTCATCCCCAGGATAATGCAGAGGTAAATCTGAAAGTGGGGACATTTTCAAAGGTTCACAAGACAACTGGCCACCAAAGCCCCACTGACTTTAAAGGAGTTGGGTACTGTGGTCTGTGCCCCTGAAACCCCTCAACTTAATCCCAATTGGAAAAAAACCCCAGCACATCTCCCATTGATGGGACTTTATGCTGGGACTCCAGTAAGAAATCTAGGACAAGGTCTTTTTCAGGTACAATGTGGGGTTTTTTCACTCCCTAAGACTCAATTCCCCTATCTCTGCTTGCTTTCCAACCACCTGCGGCCAAACCGCCTTCCACGTGAAGAGATAAAAAGAGGCATTGGAGACGTCTCATCTACCGACCGCACAAGAGTTGGGACCGCGCCTGATCCCCTTCACGACCGACGTGGGACGTACTTGTGCCTCGAGCTGGCATTCAGTGAGGGCCATCATCTCCTCGTACGTCATCTGCGAGAAGAGGGCGGCGTACTTGTGCAGCCGGAGGCTCTTCAGCCAGGCTGGGACATCTGCAGCACAAAGGTAAGGAGAAGAGAGCTCCCGTTGAGTCCATGACACTGCTTAACCACACACAACAGCATGAACAGCAACATGAGGAGTTGATTAGGTGCCATCCACCATCCCATTGGTGCTCCAGACACCGTACTGAACTTCACAGACCTTTTGGAGGACATAGTGCTATGGATATGGACGGTATGAGGAACCAGCCCTTGGATGAGGACATAGTGCTACGCATACTGATGTATGCGTAGCCCCAAGATGAGGACACGTCCTCAGAAGTTTCTGCGGTTGAGCCACCAGGAATTAGCCCACGGAGAGTTGGCGTCCCGCCACTGCACGCCAAGCTCCACGCTGGCCTTTTCCCAGGAACATGGGAACCGCCGAAGCTAACGGCGTGGTTGATCTTAGGACAAACAAATGGCTGTTTTGCAGATGGCAGACTCTGATTTATGGCATGATGGAAGACAGTATGTCGTTTAATTTAAATGGCTGCTTAAGAGGAATAAAGGGATTTATATTTTTCTTTGAGCATGGGAAAATGATGTGCCATCAAAGACGGTCCCACAATCTGTTTCAGAAGGGGCCTCAAAATGCACCAATTGAGATGACCTCTTCCTTCTCAGTGATTATCTGCAGCGTAGCACCTCTGTGCCTGGCTGGCTGGGCATCTAAAAATACGTTTATCCTCCTGACATCAATGTGGTTTCACAGGGAGGTACCCGGGGGGGGAATCCTTCCTCTGCAACATGCAAAACCCCATCAGACCCCATGATAGGGTGTCCTCCATGGAGAAGGCAATGAGCCTCCCCAGCTCCAGCCTGCTCAGCAGCTACTTGGAGTTTCACAGGTTTGGGGGACCCGTGGTGACACCCTACAAGGAGGTGGGGGGGTCCCTGCAGATATCTGTGCTGCAGCACAACACCGTGCCCATGATGATGCTTTTGCTTTGCATCCTGAAGGCTTCAAATCCTGTGCCAAATCGGGACGTGCTTTATTTAGCACCTACAACCCAACAATAGCTCTGCCGTAGGCTTCTGAGCTCACGCGCTCTGCTCCCAGCAATACCCTTGTCCATTAGTCCTTGTCCTCTTTCCCACCAGGAGACACCTAGGAGCCCCGTCTCAACCAACAATGGGTGCAGTAACAATGAAAAACCAGTGTTTCGGCCCCAAACAGCACCAAACCCCACACCTTGAATGCAGAGAGCAGCTGGAGGTTCAGGAAATATCTCTTTTGGGGCTAAATACAAATTAACAGCAGCACTTCCCCTCTCTTTCACCATTCCTGAGTTGATGTAAGGAATATGTGTCGAGCGGGTGATGGACCCCCTACCTCCTGATGGCACAGGAGAGCCCAAGGGGAAGGAGAAGTGGGGGCTGGCACTGGTTTTGGGAGGGATTTCTATCCACTATGTGCTTCTGCTGCCTGGCTGGGGCTTCTGGTGCTCTGCTCCCCACCAGCATGAGGACAACCTTCATGGACACCTCCAATAACCTTCGCTGACATGGCCAACCTCAAAGGTTTTCCAGAATTGCTTCAGAAAGGGATGAGATGACACAAGGAGGACAGTCCCACTGCTGGGACATCCCAGACCCCAAACCCCACTCACATCCAAGCAGAGGTGATGCTAACAGCCCCAAAATGGTTCTTTTTGCTCACACTTTCCACCTTCTGACAGGGGTCAGGATTCATGTTTCAGTGAAGTTCCTCAAATGCTGCACAGAAGAGATCGGCCCCACACCAAACAAGGGGGCAAAGCCATTACCGAGCACGGACAGGCTGAACTTTGCTCTTTTCTGAAAGTCCCGACACGCAACAGTCCTAAACAGTCCTAAAACCCGCTATCAGAGGCCTCTTAAATCGATCTGGTTAAAACAATTAAAAGCTATCAGCAGAAAGCCAATTAAGAGCTGTTAGCAGAAAGCCCTGTCTCCAGCGCAGGTGGGAAGTGCAGGGATCAACAGGCTTGAATCTAAACTTCAATTTAACACAAACTCACCCCATTTCAGCAACAAATGTTAAAATCTGCCTGATTCCATGTCCCCTGAGGACATCTGCCTTTGGTGCACGTCCATGCCGATGGCAAAGCCCACAGGGATACTTTCAGAAGCAAAGTGAAACTTCACAGACATGAAATCTTGTAGAAACCCCATTTCATAGAATCACAGAATGGTTTGGGTTGGAAAGGACCTTAAAGTTCATCTAGTTCTAACCCCTCCTCCCAGAGGCAGGGACACCTCTCACCAGACCAGGTCACTCAAAGCCCTGTCCAGCCTGGCCTTGAACCCCTCCAGGGATGAGGCAGCCACAGCTTCTCTGGGTAAATCGAGACCATCTCCAACCTTTGCAGAGGGTCAGAGAGCAGAAGTAGCTCTTCTCTCCCTTTACATCAACCTCTCTGGACCACCTCCTAATTTTGGGGAGTTATGATGGTCCCAGATTCCCCTTGCCAGAGGGGATGGCAATCCTAGGAGCAGGCTGGGGAGAAGGAGCCACACCAGCACAGAGGGACAGAGGTGGGGCTTTCCCCCTTCCCTTAGGGAAGAGGCAACCAGGAGGTGCGAGGTCATCTAAGGACGTTTTCGTAGTCCTTGCAAAGTCAAATTTCCTAATGATCTCCACGGAGCAGTGAGCCGCCCACCCGCGGAGCGACTCTTTAATCACCAATTACCAGGAGCTAATTGCAAAGTCATGGCATGGCTGTCAGAAACGCTGTGTCTGATGTGAGCAGCAAAGGGAGGACTTCCATGCTGCTCACCTGCACTGTCCCCTGCAGGCATTAAGCACTGGAGTTCGGCCGGCAGGTGTACATCTGGGTGCTGATATGGAAATTTAGAGGAAATTTAGAAGGAAAACAATCCACCCTGCCATATAGATATATATACACACACACAGGCCAACGTATAGACACAACGTCTTCAGAAGTGCCCTTCTGGCACATCATGCTAAGCCATGGACCTACTTGCAGCAGAAACCCCCAGCAGCAACCTTCCTCCACTTGCACCCCAAGATGTGCCCTGGAAAGGGATGGATGGACACATGGACAGGCTCTGCAGGGAGCAAAGTGTCTGCGTCTTCCCCTGGAGAAACCAGGGGCTTCGAAAAATCCAAAGGGTGCTTTTCCTTCAGCATGAAGATAGATGAAAAGGACAGAAATAGGTGACAACAGGGGAGATGAGCTGTTAAGCCATGTCGGATGGGGGTCTGTGGTGGGTCTGGTTTCCCCGCTACCCTCCTGGATGCCCAGGATGGTGCTAAAGAAGAAGCAAGGTGACCAAAGACACGGGTGACACCAAGCCACAAGAGCCCACAGGCGCTTGGGGAGACGTGGCTGCAATTCAGAGAAGGAACTTGGCAAACCGAGCAACGGGCCTGGATGAAATAAGATGCAACCCAATAAAAATGCACAAAGTTGTGTGTTTCTGGAGGAACAAGAAACGGCACGAACTGAGGGCAGGGAACGGGCAGTCCTTCTGTGGGGATACAATGGGTCATACGCAGCCCGCGGCCGTGTGTTATTTGAGGACGATATAGCCACAGGAACGCCGTCTGTACGGCAAGCAGGACTCTGCTCTGCTCCCGAGTCCAGTTTTGGGCAAGGCACCTTCAATAAAATATGGATTTTCTGGAAAAAATACCCCAGTGGACAGAAGCAGGAACAACCCCAAGTTTAGAAAACACCATCTGGGAAGAAGCTGGACTGGTTCAGCCTGAAGAAAATACCGCGGAGCGGGGAGGACACGATAGTTGTAGACACCAGAGGCTGCAGACATCTGTTTTGCATGCCCCTGGACAGCGGGACAAAAGCAATTTGGCTGACTCAGCAACGGGGGGAATCGGGTTTAGATGTTTGCAGACCTTCCCCCAGAGAAGGAGGGTGCTCAGGAAGGGATGGCTCGAGGAAGGACAGCCATCTGCCCCGGGGGAGATGCAGCAGGCAATGGGCTGTCTTCATCTGTGGAGTTTATTTAATTGATTATTGCTCGTAGACTGTCTGGGCAAGAGTGCCTTTGGGTTTTGCAGACTTGGCCATATAGATCGACTCTGGGAAAGTTTGTGCCCACATAGGTCCTGGAGTTGCAGCGGTGGATCACTGGGAGCCGAGCTCCCTGCATCTCCTCCCCAGCTCCACCAGCAGAAACCCAGAGAAATGTAACATTAAAAAGACCCCACCAGCTCCTAAGAACGGTCTCCTTGATCTGACAGACTGCAGGATCCGTCCCCAGGCATGGAAAGCCTTGGGGACCCATCATGCTGATCACAGCCTAGTCTTCACCATGCTCGTGGTGACCCTTCCAAGCCAGCCTGCAGGTCCACCACCAGATCACGCAGGCAGCCAGAGCCACAGGTAGGCACAGAGCCTGCAGCACTGTCGGAGATGAAACGCTCCCTCAACTACCTCATTAGGTGTTGGTTAGCAAGCGCAGCCGCTGAGAAGCCAAGCCTGGCCCTGAGAAGCTGTCAAGCCACATCTGGAGCCCACGGTCCCCACCCCAGAGCAAGGCCACGGTGCAGAGTCCAGCCAGGGAGAGGGCTGAGCCCCCAGCATCCCTCTCAGGGGGGAACCGTGAGGGGGCTTTTTTCATGCATTTATTTCATGCACATCAAAGTCAAACAGAGCCAAGTCGAACGCCGTTCCACGTTACAGAGATTTATACATTCCTAGATTTGTCTGTAATTAGAATAAAATCAGACCCTCTGACTATTTAAAAACTACGATTATTTCCTTATGTTCACCCACCATCGATCTTTACACAGCAGAGTCGCTTTGCATTCATGAAAATTGCCGTTGTTTAAATCAGTCTCTGATTTCTGCGGGTTTGTTTTCAGTCATTTTGTTTGTTCACGGGGATACGCAGCCTATGTGTTTGCTCAGTTTTTATCTATTTATTCCTCCACAGCCTGAATTTCGCTCTCCATCTTTGACTGCAGCAACAGGGTTTCGTTTCTGCCTGGTTTACCGACAGGATCACCTACGTTTATTGCTAAAATCCCTGCAGAATGCACACGTAATGGGAAAAACAGCCCAAGTACTCAGGATAAATTCACTGTGAAGAAGCATCCCAAGCCAAAACTTCCCCAAACACATGGTGGGTATCAAACGCTGCAACGGTAAATCGCACGTGGCTTGCTACGCCTATGCTAAGCTATTTTTCACCAAAATTAAAAAAATAATAAAAAAAAAGATAAAAGAGCACCACTCACAGCCAAAAGCCACAGGCTACGCAAAAAAGCCAGGTTTTTTTTGGAAAGCTGGCAGCTCGCAGGATTCTGGGGCAAAACCAGCCCCCCGGCACCCAACTGGAAGACATCAGATCAGGACCGACCGCTGCTTGAAAGGAAATCTAACTTATTCCCCTAAAGCTAAATTCCTTAAGCCGGGAAGAAACGCCTCAAGGCCCCGTTTGGTTACGGGGATTCTCGCCCAAAACCACCAAACCGAGCCCCGCGCTGCCGGGAAAATGGCTTTTTCCCTCCTGCCTCTGGGTGCTGGGACGGGGACGGGGACCGGGGACGGGAAGGCGTCTGGTTTTTCACTCACCTTTCATCCCACTCCCTTCCTCCTGGAATGTGTTACGAGCGGAAGGCTGATCTTCTAAATGTTCACTCCCACCACTTCCCGAAGAGGCTACACTGCTTTGTGGAGACAGGGGGGCATGATCGGAAGGGATGCACTGGGGTCCTCTAGCTCGTAAGTCCTCATGAGACATCCATCCATGTCCTAGAGGTTGGTTTGGCACATTCATGGGTGGGGTAAGGGACACAGAGCGTTTCAAAGGGCTGTGGTGTGTCTGGCCTGAGAGAACTGAAAAAAAAAATAAAATCAAAGAGGTTATTCCCCCCTCGCGGCCCGGGATGCAGCAGAGTCCCCCGAAAAAAAAAATATTAAAAATTCAATGAAATCATAAAATGGGTGGTGGTTGGCCTCGCTGATGGCTTCATGGTGCCCATGGCTACCTGAACCCTACCCTGAGCTCTCCACTTTGCCTCCCAGGAAGCAAAGGGGACGGGAGCACCTACAGGGAGATGGGGTTACACGAGCTATGCCAGGTTGCTTAAGGAAAGGTGTTGTGTGGATTGCATCTTTAGGGAAAAAAAAAAACAGATGGAGCAGCTCTGGAGGTTTTCATGTATTGAGAGCGAACCTGAGGAACAGGACCACGCTGGGGGCTTGGATGCTGCCTCTCGCCAGCCCTGGAGCCCTTGCAGGGGCAGGGAAGGCACCGCTGCTATTACAGGCGTAACGGGAATTGTCAAGGGACTACGCTGAGGCCATGAAACTCACCCCGCTAAAATCACCCGGACCTGTATCGTCCCGGGAAAGGCATAAAAATCCCCAGGATGGGAATGTCCTCACACAGACCAGGGGACCTCTGTTCTCTCCCTTCAGGTCAGGACTTGGCTTACACCCCGAAGCACGAGCATTTACACATCTGCCTAACGCCATCGCCGGGGTACTTATCATCCATGGAAACGTCTAAGCCTTGTTGTGGTTGTGTCCTACTAAGATCCTGCATTTAATCGAGCTATCACCAGTGAGGAGAGCATCCCAGCTCAGCCACCCATCAGGTGAGCTCCCACGCACATCCCTTTTAACCCTCCGCAAAAGCAAACACACACAGCATCGGTGAAAATACACCCGTGAGAAAGAGGCGAGGTTAACTTCCCCTCCCTCAAAAAAAAAAAAAAAGAGATCTTTGGGAAGCTTTGGATTTGTCTTTCCTTCCCAGTTGTACAGGGGTTTGTATTTCCTGGCTAAATTTTGTTACCACCAACTTGTTTTTAACAAATAACTTTTAACACCGCTCGGGAAAGAGCGATGCACCAGCCCCTGTGACCTGGAGTTATTCCTCGAGAAAGGCCCTACAATGGGCAGGTATTTAATTGCCTTTCAGTTAAGTACAGAAATATGCCTTAGGTAGGCTAAAGTATTAAACAAACCCAAATAATAGATTTTCTGACACTTTTTGGTAGAAGTGTTGTAACTGGAATAGATTTTTAAATATAGTCTTTACTAAACAGTCCCTGGTTTTCACTGTTCTTCTTCTATACTGTCTCATTCCTTTTTACTTATCTCCTTAAAGATTTAGATATCTTTTCCTCAGGTCTGTTGGTTAGCAGGGCTAATATGTGATATTTAGAGAAAAAGACAGCTATGGATGAACTGCCTTTGTTTCCCATAACGAAAACCATGAAAAGATTGGTCTGCAGGCTTAACAAAATTCAAATTCCATCACTCACAAAGTCACTAAACTGCTGGTTAAACCATAAATGCAGTTAATGTATTCTAATGTACGGATTTAGGATGTAAAACACTTGTTTAATGTTTTATTGCAGTCACTCTCAATGAAATTAGCTGAACTTCACGGGGGCTGTTTCCTGATAAGTGAGACCAAAAAAAGAAAAATCTCTGGATTTAGCCATCGCTCAGCCGAGGGGTGCCTCATCTCCCACTGGGATAACTGGGATGAGCGCTGGATCCAGCGCTATGGGAAGGTCCTTTCTGGTTTGCATCAATCCCAAGCCTAAGTTGCTTTTGCATTTTTCCAATGTGCCCGTGGGTACAGATGTGGGGTGCACATCGTGACGGCTGACAAAACATCTCCCCTGCTCTGTTAACCAGGACTCATTTCTAGAGGCAAGAGCAAAGTCTGCAAAAATACACCAACTTCTCAAAATTAGCAGCCGTTAAACTTCATTGCAGGGAAAATGAAATTTAAAGCAGATTTTCTGCTGCGGGGAAATTTGAGGGCAAAGGGGCTAAAATGACCTTTCAGCCCATATGAAACCGAAACAAAAACTTTTCCATTTTCCTTTCAAAATCGAATTTCTTAACCCTGGACAAACCCTGGGGGGAATTCATCGTTCTCTTTGCTTTTCCTCCTAAAGCACCAAGGCTTCCCAGCCCTTTTTTTTTT
>VXAK01009610.1:18875-47575 GCA_013399435.1 Arenaria interpres | reverse complement strand
TTTTTTTTTTTTTTTTTCCATCATTAGGACTTCATCAAAACCACTTACGGCTCCTCCACGTGTTATTTCCCAATATAAACCAGTCTTGGCGGAAAACCCCCAGCCCAGTGTGCTGTGCTGTACAAGTTAAGCCGGGTTTAATTCCCAGCTAAAGCCTGGGAGAAAACCTGCCATCAAAGCCCTGTCTGCTGACCAGAAGTGGAATGAAAATGAGCGAGTAGCAGGGTTATAAAAGGAGGGGAGAGGAAAAACATCAGAGCTCGTTTGCATTATTAAGCACCTGTAAAAAGCAGCCGGTACCACATGCAGGTGATGGATGAAGCCAAAAACCTGTGGATTTCTACAATATCTAAATTGCTCCTATTTCTTACAGGGTTTTTTCTCCTACCAGAACATAACACTAACACAGCACTGTGCAGGGAAGCAAGGGGATGGCCTATGGTGAAGGATTTGTTCCCTTCCCATTAAATACCTATAGGAACATCTTCCAGAAGTCTCCTGGCAGAAGAGGATGGCAATGAGGACCCGGGATTGTTTTCAGGGCAGTGCAACGTTTCCTAAAGTTGTGATGCATCCCAATGGGGAAATGGATGGGTTTAAGAAGGTCTTGGTCAAGCTATTTCAGCCCTCGGCATTGCAATTGTACCCCAAAAACAGCACCCTAATGGGGGTCTCTAGATGTCACATCACCCTCACAGAAGAAATAAATATTTAGCATTAAAAAAGAATAAAATATGGGGGGAAATAAGGGAAAGCCCCCTGCTAAATCAGCTGAAATGCATCACCAGGGCTGAGCATCGCAGCGGCACTGCCTAGAGCCCCCTCTGTGCCCGCTGCCCCCAGCTGCGGTCGCACAACGGGCTGGACAGAAGCCACCCCGAATTTGGAAAAACTCTGCTTTAGGAAATGTTTGTACCCTTCAGATGAAGGAGAGATGCAGGGGAACAGGCAAAGAGAAGCGGAGCTAATTGTCCCCCTTTAGGAGGTGAAGGGCTGCTCCGTTAGTGCTCCCTCCCGCAGGGTGTACGCAGCAGCTGGTGCCCTGCAGCGTTTAAAGCCATCCTTCCCCACCAAAATCTTGCAAACAAGAAGATATTTTTGGCTTAAATCCAGCCCAAATTCCTTCCCAAGCAGCAACACCCTTGCAGACTGCTGGAGCTCTTCCATCTTAATTTTACGTCCCCTAATTAGAAGCCAGTGTCGGCTGGAGGAGAAATGATGAACTCTGCAGGATGGCCAGGAAAAACTAGAAATCATCCAGGGCAACCTATAAAAATTAGTTCTGCTTCTTTCCCTGAGATAACGCAACACTGGCGTCCAACAGACCACGCTTTACTAAGCCACTAGCTTTTTTTACTCAACTATGAGCCGATTCTACACAACTTCACGAGATGCAGCGGGGACAATTCCTCTGCTGAGGATGCTACAAGCAGAAGAAGTCCCCAGGTGTTTGAAACCACCCCCGCTGCTCTTGGTACCAGCTGTGGATTATTTAAGAGCTCCTACCACCGAGCTGGACCTGCCTGACGTGCACACACCTCTCCCTCTTTTAATCTGTAACTCTGAGAAAGGGCATTAATAAACGTGCATATTTATTAATGCTGCTGCTTGTGTTCATGCCCTGAAACAGAGGATAGAGACGATTTTCAACTTATAGGTTTTGCGTAGGTCCTTCCCGGCTTTTGACAATCCTGTCTGGGTTTTGGATGGTCCGAGGTGAATCTGGGGCTGCCAAGCTGGGACTTCCCATCAGGATAAGTCACTTATTCAGTCTCTTGCTAAAATAAATGGTCCACATGCGCTTGAACTTCAGCAGAAGAAAGCCAAGTGTGAGTGGCTTACTTACTTACTTAAATAACCTTACACTCCGGCCTCTATTTTTTTCTTCTTTTTATTACAAAAATACTAAGCTTTAATTTAAAAAGGAAATCTAATATATTCTTCTGGGGCAAGATAAGCCTTCTGGAGGCGGCCAGAGGCACGCCTGCCTTTCTGAGCACCGCGGCGGTGCGAGCTGGGCAAACAAAGAGAGGAAGCCACCGCTCTGAAGTGCGAGCCACACTGGCACACGGATCCCCTACCACTTGTAAGCCTGTCCCACTTCTGGTTTAGAAGTGTTTTCCTGCTCACCGCAGGCTCATTTAGGCGGTGGAAGAGCCATCCGCTGCCCAGGGACCCACTGCTCGCTCTGCAAAGGCGCTGCTTGGTCCAGCTCCTTCTACCAGCCATCCCATGGGATGGAGAATGGAGCAGATCAGGGTTCTCCCCATGATGAGAAGGCTGGTATCCCCTCTTTGCTCCATTACTGTGGCTCTGAATGGTCACAGGGGTTGTGTTCAGCCCACATCAGACCGTCTTTCCTTGCAAGAAAGCTCCTCGTGGCCTCTGGATCGGGGTGAGCTGCAACCCAGCAGATGCTCCTAAATCCAATGCCTTTGAGATGAGCTTGGGGTGTTTTCCTAGGGAAAAATGTGATGAATAACCCAGAGCCAGCAGTGCTGAGATGCATGAGGTGTTTGCTGAAGCGCCCTTGGGCTTCAAACAAAGCTCGGCTTAATATTTCCAGGGGAAAAAAAAACAAACCAAAATTAAGAGGATGGAGAAAGAGTGATGGTGATGATGCAACTGTCCTGGCTTGCATCACAGGAGACGGCTGCAGACCACGCTGCTGCAGGGATGGAGCAGCAAGGAGCATCCCTGTGGGGCCATCACCTCCACAGGCAAAACCAGTTTTATCACAGACCAGATGCTGGCTGGGCTGGCAGGAGCAGCAACGTGCTCAGAGAAATTCAGAGGCTGCAAGTGGTTTCCCCGTGAAGCCCTGGGTTTCGGTGCTTTATATTTTTCCTCTCTCTTCCCTTTTGAAGTGGTATTGCCTATTTTGGGAGGCAAGGGCTAGTTTCAAGAGGGTTTTTGTTCGCTGAAGCCCATGTGGAACAGCGTCAGATGTTTGTGTTGTGGTTTCTCAGGGTTTCGGGCCAATTTTTCAGCCTGTGAAGGGAAAAGCCACCCATTCCTGTAATTAGAGCCGAGGAATTGGGCTCTGCAGGCAGACCTTCCTTCAAGGGGCATGCAGGATGATGTGAGTGTTTCCACCAGACCAACTGCTGGGTACAGAGAAGTGTTCGCACTGTCTACTGTCCCGGCGTGCCCTCTGCCACCGCATGGTCCCCACCGGGTCCCTGACACCCAGAGGACCTCTACAACAGCCTCGCAACCCTTTATACCAGCACACGGTCCGTACAGCAGATTACAATTCAGAATAAACGAAAAATCAGAATAAACTAAAAGAGAGTAGATTTAGACTAGATAGGAGGAAGAAATTTTTTATGAGGGTGGTGAGACACTGGCCCAGGTTGCCCAGAGAGGTGGGAAGATCACAGAATATTCATAGTTGGAAAGGACCTTTGAGATCATCAAGTCCAACCACAAACCCCCCCCTCAAAACACACCCCAAACCAACACACACACACCCCCCCCCCACACCCACCCANAGGCCAACACCCACCTCTCTACAACCTTCTTTCAGGTAGTTGTAGAGGGCAATGAGGTCCAATTGCCCCAAAGATGCCTCATCCCTGGAAACATTACTGGCCAGGTTGGATGGGGCTCTTAGCAACCTGATCTGGTTGAAGATGTCCCTCCTTCTGGCAGGGGAGGTTGGACTAGATGGTCTTTAAAGGTCCCTTCCCATTCAAACTATTCTATGACCAATAACGTCCCCCCCACGGCTGGAGAGAGATAAAAGTGCTGCAAGGTGCGTGTTGAACTCTTTTGGAGATTCTTTTGTTGATTTTAGTCTAAAAATGGCATCTCTTGGCTGCAAAGCTGGTTGTGGTGCATCCTCAGGCAGTGTCCGATCACATACAAGCCCTTTTCTGGGCTGCAGGTACCTGGAGCAGCAGCTTGACCCCGATTTCCTACATGGAGGGGGGATGTTTTTTTTTTACATCAATTTTTTACATCAAATTTTACATTTTTTTCACTTGGCAAAGCACCCGCCAAGTTCAACTCGGTCCTCTCCTCCGCCTCCCCCTTGCTACCCAGCTCACGAAGCACCATCCCCTCCAGGAAGGCTCCCCCGCACTGGCAGACCCTACATTCCCGGCTTTTCCAGCGTTTCTGTGCCGGGGACCCTTGGAAACGGCCGGGGGTGGGTCACGCTGCCCAGCTGGCACCCTGCCTCCTTCCTGGGCACCTCATTCACCCGCTGCCCACGCCGCTCCAGGCAGCTCCAGCGTGGCCGAAGCAGACCCTGATGGAACATTTTTCAGCGCAACATCCCCTAACCCTTGGAGCCTTTTCTTTGTGCCTTTTTTTTTTTTCTGGTTTTTACTTTTCCTCCCTTTTTTTTTGGTGGCTGTGACTTTAACCGTGTTCGTACGGTGCCGGATAAACCATGTCCTTGCCTCTGGATCAGGGGCTGGAATAAGCCATGGGGGGAATGAAAACAAGGGTGCTAAATGCAAGCAGCCACCGGGCAGGTGTGTGTATCAGGAGAAAAAAAATCAAAGATATATGCAGAGTGCTGCCTCAAGGAAGAAGCACAGACTGCAGAAAAGCCTGTTAAACAAACTTTTTTTTTTTTAAAATGACGTTTTTAAACACCATTTCCTGTCCAAGAAACTGGACAGAGAAACAATAACCCGTTTGTTGCCGCTCTCTCCAAGCAGGGCACACGAGGCCCCATCCAGGCTCAGCTGGGGAAGGGGACATCTCTGGTGACCGCCGAGCCGCTGTGTGGCACCAGCACACGTGGACTCACTGTTTGGGTCCGGCAGGAATTGCTGTTATTTACTCCTTTGTGAGGCAGCAGGAGCGGGGCTGCATCTAAAGATGGGTAAACACAGCTTTCGGTGGCCTCAGCAATCCCATGGGATGCATTTCTGGAAGGATGCTCGGCTCACCTGGCCGAGGAGCAGAGAGGATGAGGAGCTCCTTCCAAAGTCCTTGCATGGGGCTTCCCACCAGAGCATCTGGCAAGGTGGGAGGAAGGCAGACCGGGGGTGGATCCCGACCACGATTTAACTCGCAGACAAAAGGACCCAAAAGTGGCATCCGCGTCGGGAGGTGGGAATCGGTGGTGGGGATGGAGAGTTAGAGGCACGTCGCAAGAAGGCACTGCCCTAAACCACGCTGCTCCCTGGGTAAATGCAACCCCCTGATCTCCAGGCCAATAAATGTGGTTTCTCTCAAACATTTATACAGAAGCCACAGAAAAAAACCAGTGTTCACCCCTGGGGAATCCCCGTCCGTTGATAACAATGCTGCTGTGCTGAACCAAGACTCCGCAATTATCCCAGAATTCGCTGATTTTTTTTTTTGCTAGGGGCTCCCAGGGGAAATTCCTTCCCTGCTCACAGATCAAGCCAGATAAACGGCGCTGGGATGCAGAAACTCTCCTTCCTACGGTCCTTCTTCACCCAGAGGAGATGTCCAGGAGCATCAAGCAGCAGCCAGCACCCCCCACTGCCTCCGCCAGCTGCTAATAAGATCCCTGGTCCGAGAAGCATCTGCCTGCTGAGACCGCCGACAGCATCAGCTTCTACCAGCTGTTACGTTTCAGATGGAGAAACCCCTCTATCACTTACAAGCATTTCAGGAGGCCAAGCTGGAAGGTGTACATCCTTTACGCAGCAATATGCAACCTGTGGGAAACTGGGAGTGAGAGAAGAAGGGTCTCAAACCAGTCTAGTGCAAGGGGTGAATGCAAAACCTCCGGAATTGCCCCAAGAAATTGGGATCTGATAATCCCAAGAGTCATTAAAAATCTATGGAGTTAGTTCAGAAAGACAGCGCACCTTTAGGAGTGACAAAATACAGGAGGACAACGCGAGGACAACGTGTCTTACATGATGCACATCCCACAGTCATCACCCCACCATCATCAGGGGAATTTCACCCAGGAACAGGACTTTGCTACAGCACTGTAGCCTTTTCCATCCTCACTGATTTACTTGGGATTTTCTCCTCCCTTGTGCCTTTTTGCCCACTTCCACTCATTCGAAAAAGCCATTTAGTCCTTCCCTCTTACAGGCGCCACGGCGTGGATTTTGCAAGACAAATTCCTCTGCATTTTAGCCTTATCGGCTTCCTCTGGCCTCCAGCCCCGTCCCGAGCAACCCCCTTCTGGGCTGGGGATGTCTTACTCCTTCTCCTCTGTCTTCTTCCTCCAAGAGCATAAAATCTCACCAGCTCCAGGAGAGAAGAAAAGCCCGTTGGATTTCTGAGGCCATTAAGGGGCATGAGAAGATGCTGGGACACGCCCCGGCTCCCCGTCTTGCCCCAAACACCAAGCTCTGCAATGCTCCCCGAGAGTCCCCAGCCGCAATGGGGCTGAATGCAAAACCTCTGGAATTGCCCCAAGAGATTGGGATCTGATAATCCCAAGAGTCATTAAAAAAAAAATCTATGGAGTTAGTTCAGAAACACAGCGCACCTTTAGGAGTGACAAAATACAGGAGGACAACACTGAGGCCAGGGCTGCCATCCTCCAACACGTATTCATTCTTCCCCATTATTGCTCCAAATTAACTCGGCTGAGTTTCCCACCTCCTCTACGTACCGATGGCACGTGCATCCTAAAAAAATCTGCCCTCGCCATCCTCTGAAACAATCCCGATCGCTCGGGTACTGCCTTGCATCCGAGTTATGACACAGATCTCTGCCGCCGGTTAACACAAGATGAGATTGCTCAGCAAACGGGGGGAGAGGAGGGGGGACACACACTATGGTTACAAGAAAACATCGAGTGCAGAGCAACCAGCCTGGAATAAAATCGCATAAGGAACGGGAACAGCCAACTTGAGGGGAAAATAAAATAAATTTAAAATAAAAAATAAAAAATTCGGGCTTCAAGGCTTCCAAAATCAAGCCATTGATTACAGCGCATTTGAGATCCATTTGCATGCAGAGAGCTTTGCTTTGGAGCCGAGATGGAAACAGAGTCTTAATATAGCTGGAGAGAAAATATCCTTCTTGCACTCTCCTAACTGCACTTTGATAGGAAGCAGCCACAGAGCAGATGGTGCCTATATATAATCACCAGACCTATTATCCCAGCCTCTTTTAGTAATTTGAAGGATGTGATAACCACAAGGAGAGCGGCAAATATTCCCCCTCCCTCCCTCCCTTCCCCCTGCTAAGAAAAATATATAAAAAAAAAAAAAAAAAAAGGAGGAAGCTATAATTATGCTAACGATTGAAAGAATTTCCAAATGAAGTAAATAACTATTTTGTGCACTGCTCCTTTAAACCAGAAGTCAAAAGTTAATTAAATAGCAGCATGTTACTGAGTCAGGAGAACACAGCAAGTCCCCATGCAGTCGAGAAGGAGCCCGGAGTTGCTTCGGATGGATCCAAACCCCAGCACTCCCTTCCCTTCCCTCCCCGCTGCCCTCCTGCCGGTTCCCTGCAGCTGCCGGCTGATGGCGGGGGGAAGGAGAGCTCATCTGTCTCCATTTCTCTACTTGCCAAAGCCCAGAGCTCCAGGGTTGCAAAGGATGAGCGATTCTCTCCAGGGGTTTCTCGCCCCGTGAAGATGCTCGGGAAAACACCACAAATCTGATTTTCATCATGGTGCGAGGGAAGGCTGGGGGAAGGTGGTGTCGGGAGGCTGTCCTGGAGGAGCAAGAAGGGATGTAGGGGGGGGTTTGCATGCCTCTGCCTGCACAGACCCTTCCTCCGCTTCTGCGGCTGCCTGCTGGGCAACCCAAAAGTGGCAACTAGGAGCCCAGGGGTGAGTTGGTGAGAGCAATCCCTGCCTGCCAACAGCTGGAGGCATCACTCACCAGGCACTTCACGGCCATAGGTGAGTAGTGGAGGTGCTGAGGAGCACCCCATGGTACCCGGCTCCCATACAGAGCCCTGGCCCCACGCCAGTGGTGGCTCCAGCCATGATACAAACAACAGATGGGGACCAACGGATGCTCACGGGGCAATGCGAAAAGGAAAGCTTCCCTCAGGAGAGCAACAAGCTCCTACGCAATGAGTAACCACAGCATGCTGTCGTCTGTGCCACTACCCCACAGGCACCAGGGCGGCTGGTAAAATACACCTGGCTCTAGGAGGGTCCTTCCATCAACAAGACCTCCCGGTCAACCGACACGGGAGACTGCCGAGGGGTCTGAGAGAATTACTGGGGATGTCTGACTTTGCTCCACAGCCTGGAGAGCATCAATCAGCTGCGCTGGTGCCTTCTGCGACGCTTCCAGGTCAGAAGCGTGATTCATTGGCGACAGGAATCCTAAGGACCGTAGGATAACACAAAAACCCATCACTGCTGCTTCTTCACACCCTTCCCCGAGACACCCAGGCTGTTGTAAGGAAAGGAGAGGTGGCAGTGGAGCCACAAGCTTCAGTTTCCCTCCACCCCAACTTGCAGGTTGAGGATGATGTCCTACCCCCCGCTGCCAATGGACAAGCAATGCGCTAATGGCCGTGCAAAACCAGGGCACACAGTCTCTGCCCTGAGCACCTACAATCAGTGATGGCACCTGGGTGTCACAAGCCGAGAGGGTGGGAGTGTCCCTGGGTGCTGCTGGAACAGAGGTTCCCAAATTAGGTGGCCTCATTCCAGCCAGGAGGCTGTGAAGCCATCACTCTGGGTGTAGGGTAATGTGAATTTGGGAGCGGTGCCCTGTGAGGAGACTAAACCTTGCCTATACCAGGTTTGGAGGAAGCAATGGAGTGGTCCCAGAGGATGCAGGTGTGACACGTCCTCTTCAGGGAAGGATGGCCTAGTGCTCCCCATCCTCTCCACCAGCCATCCAGACCAACCACCACCCCCTTCACTGCTTCCCTAACAAAGGGGCTGTGGCAAACCAGATCATGTGGGTTATTTAAGTAACTAAAAGCATCGCTGGTTTAGGATCACTCGTGTGGGTCTGTACCTACCAGCAGCCAAAAGCAACCGGTGACATCCATCCATGCTTATATACCACCCACAGCGTCACCTGGTGCAAGCCATTGCTGAGCCCAGCCTTGAGGTCCCTTTGAGGGCCCCTCCACCTTTCGGTGACATCAGGATGGGCACACTGCTCTGCTTTGCTAACCTCCCAAAGCCAACTGCTGCTGGCAAGAAACGTCTTCTGCCCTGAAGGCTGTGCATCCCCTACGAGTGATGCTACCTGTCAGCAGCAAGTCCCAGCTGAACGGGAACAGCAGAGCCACCCTCCCAGAGGTTGGCCTGGGGACAATGTCCAAAGCCAAGCATGCAGCAAGGGTTGATGGGTTACTCCATGCCACGGTGTGAATCCCCTCTTTTTTCCTTTGCGGTGCAGAGCATGATGTTTGGGAAGATGACAGGTAGGCTGATTAGCTTTGATGTCAGTCTAAGATCCCCATGGAGATGCACTGAAGGTGGGACCTCAGCACCATGGTGTCCTTTGTCAGCCACCCTCCTTTTTGGCCAATGACACAGAGAAAACAGAGATCCTTTGGGAGTAAATAGGTGAAGGAAATATGCCAAAACAGGCCCAAAGGAGGAACAGAAAGTGCTGGCGCAACTGAACTGAAGTCTCAAGGTGGAACAGGTTCTGACTGTTGCTCAAGTACAAGAGTTCATCAAGACACGTCAATACACTGGGTTTGGAAACGCTGAACACTGCAACATAGATAATGAAAGTGACAGACCAGAAGGTAGGGCCAGACCAATTCCCTGCCAAAAGTGTCTTCAAGAATCTTCACCTTGAGCCCTTGCAAGCAAGCGTACAGTAGAGATCATAGAATTCTTTAGGTTGGAAAAGACCTTTAAGATGATTGAGTCCAACCATAAACCTAACACTGCCAAGTCCACCACTAAACCAGGTCCCTAAATACCACGTTTACATATCTTTTAAATACCTCCAGGGATGGTGACTCAACCCCTTCCCTAGGTGCAGCCTGTTCCAATGTCTGATAACCGTTTTGGTGAAGAAATTTTTGCTAATATCCAACCTAAACCTTGGTTGGTGCAACTTGAGGCCATTTTCTGTCATCCTATCACTTGTTACTTGGACTGTATGATGGGGCTGCCCCCTCTTCCATTTAGATAAACCCGTTTTCTCAGCCCATATCTTGTTGCCGCAGCTCAGACCCTACAGACCTGGGGCGAGCAGTCTCAGTGGTCCCAGGGTGGAACAGCTCACCAGGCCACCCTGCTTGGAGACCAGGTCTGGGCAGTGTGGGAGCTGGGCTGATGGCAGGACGAGCACACGTAGCTGGCCCATCAACTCAAAACATCCTGGCCAGCAGATCAGCTCATGGACACCGGGGACAGCTTGCTCTGTTTTGATTTGGACACCTCCCTGCTAACCAGAGGGTGAGGGACACGGCAAATGGGGCGGCCTCAACAGCAGGAAGGGATGTTGGCTATAAAACACACCTCTGCAGTGACCCTTCAAGAGCAGCAACAGATTCCTCCCATCACTGCTGACACCCTAAAAGGCCATCGCTCTTGTCCTCTACCACTGCTACCATCTCCAATGTTTGGTGGCTTCCCGGCTGAGGGCAGGTGACCCTTCATCTCCTTCCTTGCTGAGTGATGGTCTGCAGAGCTGTGGACCATATCTCCCAGGGACTAAGTGCTTTAAATTTATAGAGGGGTCAGGAAATCTGTTCAGAGGTGGAGCAGAAGATGCTGTTTCCACTCTCAGTCCCATTTGCTGTTGTATTTGTGCATATTCTGCGTGGATTTGAGAAAACAACTCTGCTCACACGTTACCTTTTTGTACAATGATTCTGTTTTTAAGCTACAGAATTAGCAAGATATTGTAGCGATGGGACCCTGGCAAAGCGGGTGACTCCTACAAATGTTCTCCCACAGTTACGGGCAACACTAGAGGGCATGAGCAAGACAACAGATGCCTGCTGGAAAGCTTGCGGGTAATAAAGCCCAACGAGCTTTTTCTAAGTCCATCAGTAAAAGAGGAAAAAAGCAAATATTAGAGGGGTCTCAACCTGGCTGTTGAGTGCCATGGTGCCAAGCCTCAGTACACAGCACGGCCAAGTGAGGAAGAAGTTTCTGAAGGCAATTCCCAAGTACAGAACTAATCACCCCTCACCCCGGCAAGAACAACACATTTGTTTGCTTCACTGTTGTAACCTTATTAAGACTTTTGCACTCTTATTTTGGAGCAAGTTTTGCTAACTTTGCGTGGGAGGAAACATGTCTCCCTGCCTAAGTCAAACACGTGCTGAGGACACACGATCCCCTTCAGGTGTTGTTGCAAATCTACACAAGAGGAGAGCTTGTACTCGCAAGCCACCCGTCAACCCAGCACAAATCAAGGTGGTCCTGCAGGTTAAAACATGCAACTATCCTGTTATCAAGCTCGGTTTGGATACTGGGTACAACTGGGTAATCTCCAGTGGTGGGCACTGAGCTATTGCACAACAGCGTAGGGAAGGAAGAGTCAGGAAACTCACTCTCCGTTCACGACAAGTGATTTCTTGGTGTTGCTTCTTCCACCTCAGTTCCCTGATAACCTGGGGAAAAGCTCCACCATCTTGCTCACCTGCTCGTTTACCAGGGAATCCGCAAGCGGGGCAAATGTAGGCAAAATTTAGCCAACCACATCCTTCTCTTCAGCTTTAGGACAAGATAAGAGATTTGTCCTTTTCAGGACAAGGTTATACAGGTGAGTATTTCTCCTGCATCACGCTGCTCCCTCTCCTCCTCTCTCCTCATGGGCAAATGACCTCAGTTTTCTGGCAGAGACTCCCATGGGAAGGGTGTAGCAGGGCTGAGCACCCGGCATCTTTCCCATTTCTTCAGAAGCAGAAGGGTGGCCACAGACCAGCAAACAGCTTTGCTGGTCCAAGGACCTCTCTGTTCAGTGGCAGGGGAACCCAGGAGCACAGCAATGCTGAAACCCCAAAGAGTTTGCAACATCTTTCCTGTATAAACACAGCCCCAACGCTCAGGATTTCTGCTCTGCGAGGTCTCTGACCGTATCTACCCATCACTGACCTGTGCTGCACACCATCACCCTGTCCCCGATGCCACCCACACCACGCTTCCAGGCACTGGTGCCATTTCAAGGGACCCAGGACGCACACACCAGGACACAGTAGGTGCTTACCCAAGGACAGGACTGTGGGGCATCACCAGCCACACACTCAGATACCACCATTACCAGTCCAGGGACCTCCTCCTCTTTTTGGAAAGCCAGACTCCTAGACACACAAGCCTCCAGCAAGACCAAGCGCTGTCTACCTTCTCCAGGGCCATCTCCCACCAAGGAATTCAACATGCCATTGCTTTATGGCAGCACGACAGCCCATACAGAAGCTGGCAGAACTCCTGTCCCCCAGGCAGGGTGACAACTGGAGACACCCTGGATGAAGTGCTGCCTGCACTTGGCACTGAGCCACCTCTTCTTCTGGGTAGGTACTGGCATAATAAGGTCCTCACTCCTCTGCCAGAAAGAGCTTGCTCTTAATTCAAATGTTTGGGGCAAATTACTGTTGCTCCTGCAGTAAAACCAAGACCTTCTGCCCCTATGCAGAGGTAGGAGGTTGACTTACCCCTGGGAATCTGCTCTCCATAGGGAGTTTAAGTGTCCTGGCACTACACCAGAGATGAGAGCACAGGAACATCTCACCATACGTTGATAAAATAAGTAACACTGTTATGCCCAGGTTTTATACTGGGAGCAGAGGACCAAGGCGTTCATTCAGCAGATGCGTGTCAGGGCCAGGAACTGAATCCCTACCTTCAGCTGTGGTTCATCAGGCTCACTATTGCCAGCTGGAGCTGCTATCACTCCCTCCAAACCTTGTGCTTTCCTTTTTTCTTGCTTGTAGGTCCAATTCAGACCAATGTACCTGCACACCACCTTCTCAGCGCTGGACAAGCATATCTAACAGCAGACCCACCTTCTCCTCTGCACGTATTCCCTTCTGAGTAGGCAGAAACCACAGGGTTAACCTACATTGTACTTTCATCT
The DNA here is from genome assembly GCA_013399435.1 of Arenaria interpres. Lineage (NCBI taxonomy): Eukaryota > Metazoa > Chordata > Aves > Charadriiformes > Scolopacidae > Arenaria > Arenaria interpres. The sequence goes on along the minus strand of VXAK01009610.1, from coordinate 34,646 downwards.
GACAACCAAAACCCGGCCTGCCATCAGATGCTACTCAGGTGGAATCAATTACACAGTGGAAAGGAAGGAGGTGGAGCCTCCATCCAAGGAGTTCTTGGTCTGCAGTTTTGAAAGCCAGATGCTTTGTTCTGTCCTTTCGGAGTTTCCAGGCCCCATCTCCACTGCAAAGGCGTTGTGCAACCCGGGCGTTTTGCAACTGTGGCCTGACTTGGCCATGGAGTCAGAGCTCTGAGGTTCACCCTGTCCCACCATGCCTGGAGTGGCTCTGGCCTCCTGCCCACCTGTGCTCCCAAGTCCACATTGAGTCTTCCTTTACTCCCAGCATGCTAAAACTTGGTTTAAAGTTGCAGGTCAAGCTCTGTGGGACAGGCTGAGTTATGGTGATAAGGCAGATAGGAAGGCGCATATGAACTTTCATTGCTTTGGGTATGTCCATTCCCTCAGATCGCTCCAGACCCAAACCATCACTTATGATGCTGGTCCCACTCCTGGATCACTGTCACTGGTGTAAATCCAGAGTGATTCCTTCAGAGGGCTCCAGACATGCCTTGCAAAGACTTGAGAACTCTAGCAACATCTCCTCAAACCTCAGCTAACACCAGCCAGCATCGTTAAGAAGGAGCTGGAGAGGAACCAAGCCTGAACCAAGTCTCGAAGTCTGGGTCTAGGTCAAATCAAAGACAAGGGCAGCACAAAGCAAACTGTCACATGAGCTTCAGCCACCCATATTTAAACCGTACGCCGTAATACTGCTACACTTAATTATGCCACACCACCAGATGAAAGTGCCTCGGGCAAGACCACCACGATACTCCTCCAGGAAAGGCTTTGCCCCGTTTTGGCATCAGGAACAAAGCACCTTTGCGGGGACAGGCTGGGGAATGCTGTGCCCTGCAGGGTGCTGCTGGATTAAGCCCTCGCCTGGATAAACACCTCCAAGTAGGAAGGAGAATTTAAAAATAATAACACTAAAACCTAAACAAACAGTAACAGTTTCAGGGCTTTGCTTTGGAATAAAAGATTAATGGACGTATTGATTGACTCAAGGGGCTGGGACAAAGGCTGACAGCCGTGTTTATTTTTTAGCATCTGTCTGTGGACTTACTGTGTTTGTGTCTGAGCAAATATTGCATTAAGGAAGCTCATGAACTAACACATCAAGCGTGGTCGGGTCGTTTCCAGCTCAGCCTGCAAGGGATGCCATGCTGGGGCTTACGGCAGGGGATGCCCCAGCAAAGTGAGTGGCAGGGATGGAGAAGGGACGTGGTCTTCCAGCAAAAGACCAGGGTGAAGTGTAGGGCTGCTGGCAGACCCACAACTGCTCCTGTCCCAAGGCTGCTAAACTCTGGAGAATTGAGGAAGAAACCTCATCAGTGCAGCTGCCTGGGCACTGCTGAGTATTTTGGCTGTTGTCTGGCTCTGGGGAGACCTTAGAGCCCCTTCCAGTCCCTAAAGGGGCTACAGGAAAGACTTTTTAGCAGGGAGTGGAGCGATAGGACAAGGGGTAATGGTTTTAAACAAAAAAAGCAGGGAAGATTCAGACTAGATGTAAGGAAGAAATTTTTTATGCTGAGGGTGGTGAGACACTGGCCCGGGTTGCCCAGAGAGGTGGGAGATGCCCCATCCCTGGAAGTGTTGAAGGTCAGGTTGGATGAGGTTCTAAGCAACCTGATCCAGTTGAAGATGTCCCTGCTTTTCGCAGAGAAGGTTGGACTAGATGGGCTTTAAAAGTCCCTTTCAACCTAAACCATTCTATGATTCTGTAGTTCTAAGCTGAGACCCTTCTGCTGAATCCCCGTGTGGCAGAACCAGCAGTGCTGCCTGCAGGGCTGGACACCGGAGAGGCAGGGATCGGGGTGCTACAGCAATAAACCGCGTTTCATATCGTTGTCAGTTTGAAACACCACCTAAAAAAAGCGCTTATTACAGGAGAGGGAAAAACCCAGAATCCTTAAGTGACCATTTTAAAGCTTTCAGCTATTTAATTGTGGCTTTCCACATGCTGATAGAGAAGACAGCGCCCTCACCGCAAGAAACCTCTCCTTCCCGAAGTGCTCTCTGCATCCCTTACATCTAGGGAGATGCCAAGCATCTTGGAGAGAGACCTTCTGAATGCCCCAAAGCAAAGGAGGACATCCAGCCTTGCAGGTGAGATGGTGGCTGTCACCCAAGGTGACAGCAAGGCAGGCGTGACAGCCCTCCACAGAGGAAGCGGGTGAGTAGAGGAGCTCCTCAACCCCACTGAGAAGATGCTTCATTCCTCCTCTCCCAAGGATGGCTCGCAGGCATCAGTGGCTGCTTAAAAAGTTCTAGCTGCACTGCATTTCCACACAAAACCAGTGATAAACCTCCAGCCACGGTGCTCTGCAGCATCTCCAGATGTCCAAGGCTTGGACTGGGCTCTGCACCATCCACTGTTCCCAACAAAACCTGGCAAGGCCTCCATGGGGGAAGAGCTACCAACTCTCCTGGAAAACACTGAGAACTTTGCATCTAACCCCCCTGATCACCACCAGCTTCACACCTCTGTGCACTGGAGATAAAAGGTAATGTTTCCAGATACACCCCGAAGATGGTGGATCCCAGCCCTGCTTCCAAAAACAACGCCTGCGCTTCAGGGCCCCAATCCCATTTCCTCCCAGTAAGTCCCCAGGTCACTTTTGGACTTGCCTCAAGCCCCCCACCTCACTTTTGGACATGAAGCATCAGCTCCCCGCCTGCTTTAGGAACTCTTGAAACACGAACTCCAAATCTATGATGGAGCTACACGAAACAAAAGGGGCTCCCTTCAATAAAGCGCATTTTTTGCTCTTACAGCCTGGCTGTTTTTCCCTCCTCTCCAGCCGTCAGGTCTTTAAAATCCCACAGGACTAGGGAAAAAAATGAAAAAAAGGCAGGCAGGAAATAAAAAAGCAGGTAGGGGAAAGAAAAAAAAGGGAAAAAAAAGAGTTTTCTATGGCCCAGATGAACCCTAGCCCTTCTGCTAACCACGGCAAAGCAACGTTTTCTAGCGGGATGGGGGGGAACGTGCTGTGAAGGGTGGCCATGGGTGGCCGCCCCCAGCGCTTCCCATGGGTACTTACTGGTGCTTGTGCTAGTGCCAATGGTGTTGATGGTTGTGGGGACGGAGGAGGAGGAGTAGAGGGGCAGATGGCCGTTCTCGCAGGCCAGGTTTTTGTCCTGCCAGCTGGAAGCGCTGACGCTTATGCCCGAGTCTCGAGAGTTTTGCCATCCATTGAGTTTGTCGTCGGAGTTTTGTCTTTGGTGATAGTAGTGCGTCTGCCCGTAGTCCACCGAATCCGACCGACCTCTGCCCTGGCTGCCGAAGCCACCCGACGTGCGGTCCTCCAGGTGGTTGAGCCACATGGCCAGGGCGCTCCTGTCCTCTAAGGAGGTGGCAGGGTGTATCAAGGCGTAGGAGAGCAGCTGCCTGCTCTCCTCGATGTGTTGGTTGTGTTCGATCGAGTGGGCCAGGATTTTCGGCAAGAGTTTCATGTATTCGACTTTTGCCTCGATGTTTCCGGGCTTCAGTAAAGGCAGGTGGGTTAGCAATAGGGAGATCACTTTATCCTTGGATTCCTGTTGCCATTGGTTAATGATTCCTGTTGAAGGAATAGGGGGGGGGAAAGAAAAAAGGAAGAGAATTGAGAAATCGGCAAACAGAACTAATAAAGAAATAAACAGACCCTGGGAGGGTAAATATGACATGGCAGAGGAATGCCTGCATGTGTGAGCATCTCCAGGAACACCGCTTTCTGAAAACCCCAGTCACAGCCAGGTGTGCCGAACTGGACACGGAGAGTTACCAGACACCCCTGATAATCACTCAAAAGGCCAAATTACACCCACCTGCACGGCCACGTTACCTCCACTGTTGTTGTCCTAATGTTAATCAAAGTCACGGTTTGGCCCAAATTTTCCATATCGTTGCAGATTACACAAAATACTACACAGAAGCCCTTCGCGGATAAACTCAACCCTTTAAAAGCACCAGTTGGAAAATGGAAAAGGTCCAAGATTCAAACGAACTAACACAGGCAAGAGCCACGGAGGGCGAAGGGAAGAAGCATCCCAGCAGGAGGACAGTAACCAAACCAGGGTGTTGTCCATCCACCAGCCCGGCGCGATAAGCTGCCCCAAAGGGATGGAGGGAAGGGCTCAGCCGAAGCAGCCACAGAGCTATTGCTCCTCTGTTAGCTCACGGCAGATAGAAGAGCTTTTAGAAGACGAGGAAAAAAGGCAAACACAGGGTTTAGCTTTAAAAATATGCAAAAGGAAAAGGCAGGGAATTACGGACCGGTCACTTAACTCCAACTCCTGGAAAACTGATGAAACAAATAATGAAACAACCTATTTGGAAGCACTTAGAAGATAACAAGATGATAAGTGACTGCCGACACCGATTTGTCAAGAACAATTTAATTTCCTTCTGCGACAGAGTAACTGGCCTGTGAATAGCTGGAGCAGCAGTCAGAGCCGTAGATCTTGATATTCATTAGGTGCTGCCGCAGACGGCTTCCTCAGCAGCACCACCAGAGAAACACGCTCGGGCGAAACTACTCTAATGTGGGCACACAACTCATCAGAGAACCATATGGAGGGAGTCGTTACTGGTGATTCACCGCCAGACTGGGAGGATGGGCTGAGCGAGGAGGACTTGTCCCGGCCGTGACACTGCCCAGCACGTCATGGGCAATAGGGGTGATGTGATCAACCTATTCAATGCACGGGTATCGCGATAGGAGAAGTCAAAATGCTCCAGAAAACTGGATTAGAAGTCAACCTGGTCTGGTGGGAGGTGTCCCTGCCCAGGGCAGGGGGGTTGGAACCGGATGATCTTTAAGATCCCTTCCAACTCTAAACCATTCTATGATTCAAACAATGCTGAGACCTCGAGAAGAGTCAGAAAAACACAGCTGCATTAAGGAGGTGCAAACATCTGGATGCAGGTGGGAACAAAGGGCTGTGCAGCACCAGGAGGGGAAGAGCCTGGGGTCGGGAAGCATGACACATTGAATATCACTCAAAATGCCACGTTGCACAGAAAAACTGCACTAGCCAGCCTGTCATCTGTCTGAGAGGTGGAATATGGACATGCATAAGCTGTTCTCCGTGTCTCCCAGGGGTTGTAGTAATAGGTTTGAATTGCAGCAGAGGCGAATGAGGTCAGACATGAAGAAACTACATCCTACAGGTAGGGACAGTGGTGCGCAGGGAGAGATTGCCTACAGACATTGTAAAATCTCCGTCACCAGAGATTCCTCTGAACAGCTCATACAAATACCAGTCAAGGATCACTCAGGATCTATCTAGACAACCTGACTGACACTTCCCAGCCCATCAGTTTCTCCTCCAGCGTTTACCAAATCCCTCTATGAAGCCTTCAAACTTTCAGTCCCTGCAGCAGGTTGTGCCCACGGGTGCCACAACTGAAAAAAAAAGTAAAAAAGTACTTTCTTCTCTTTGCTTTCAACCTGCTGCCCAAGATTTCACCAACTGAAATGCCCTGAGTTCTCATGTAATTAAAAAAACCCTAAACTTCAAAAAAACCCCAAACCCTCTCTGTCTGCGGTTTCCTATCCATACCAGAGAGGGAGCTGCTCTAAATCATTGATTATCCCTATATCCTTCATGTATTTTTGAGCTAGAGTAACCAAACCCACACCACTGAAATGAAGATCTGAATGTCCACCCGTAGGATCACCCACCAGGTTTGGTCTCGGAAGACCCACGCTGCCGTCCAGCCTCTAACCCAACCCTTCCACCACCCTGTGACCCAGAAGGCGGCTCTTACAGTAGTGCTTCTTCCCAATTCGGGCCAAACCCTCCACGTCGGTTCCTCGACACAACTGCGGTGGTGAGCAGCACTCACCCCTCCAGCTTCGCCCTCCCAGTTTGAAAATGTGCAACCATTTTAATAGGAAGCCACTAGATGGCTTGCTGGAAACGCCGACGGCTCTCACTGGAACCTTCTGCAGCTGTATTTACTTCTCCACAGACCCATCCCTCCTCCAGAGCTGCTTCCCGACCCGACCACTGCTCCGAGAGGCATGAGGGACACGGTGTGGGACAGCTTTGGTAGAGAAGGAACCACTTCATCTGCTGCAGAAGGGAGTTCCAACACTCTGGGTGTCCTCCCGTTCCCGTGGAGATGCTGTGAGGTTGTTTGGGTGCTAAAGAACGGGATTTGGAAAAGCAGCGCTCAACTGAAGTGAAGTTGTAAGAAATACGTGAGTGTAGCAGAATGCAAGGCCTGCTCCACAGCAGATATGTGACACGCACCTTCTGATGCACTGCACACCAACTTTTATCTTGGGCCAGAATTCACCATCCTGAGCCCTTCCAGCTTGCCAACCTTTTCTGCCAAAAGCACAGCGGGACTGAAGCCACTCTTTGGGGGTTCCAAACTCAACATCTCCACCCCAAGCCAGACTCTGCCCACTGCGTGTAGGGTAATTCAGGGCAGCAGCAACCTCAAAACACTTTGGAGCAGCTCTGCTGCTTTGCACAGAACAATTAAACACTGGTACCGGCTGAGAAAGCAGGAGGGAAGCCTTAAAGGCTCTTTGCTTTTAGGGGGGACATTGCATCTAAATCCTCCTGCGGATGAAACCACTGGGATGTCCATATGGCACCTGCCTTTCACTACGTACCCCACCGGGTGGGAGGAACCTGGCACAGGGACAAAGCTGCAGGCAGGGAGAAATAAACCCCAAATCCTTCATTTTTCTCTGCAGTGGGTGGGTTCCCATCCCTGCTTTCCCCATCTTCCCTTGCCAGTGGGAATCAGGGATAACGCCTTCTCTGTGAGAGAAGCCTATACAGCTTTGCCTTCCCCTGAAACACGTGGTCTTACTATTTCTCATTGCTTCCACTATTTTTTCTCTAAGTCCAGAGAGCTTAGAAGTCAACACGAGTTTGGATCATTCGTTTGTAAAGGTGATGGAGGCAGATTGTGTGACCGCGAACGGCACCAGCTGAGGTTCAACACAAATCACTGTCCACCACCTCTCCTGCGACTGCCTCCCAGCCTTGACGTGGGGACCATCAGCTCCAGGATGCCAGACATGGACACAGCACGATGCCATTTAGCACCTACTGTGGACAAGCACCTCAAAAGGATGGGGCTGGTCTTTTTTCAGTGGTGCCCAGTGACAGGACAAGAGGAAATGGGCACAAACTTGAACAGAGGAAGTTCCATCTAAACATGAGGAGGAACTTCTTTACTTTGAGGGTGGCTGAGCACTGAAATAGGCTCCCCTGGGAGGTGGTGGAGTCTCCTTCTCTGGAGACATTCAAAACCCACCTGGACAAGCTCCTGTGCAACCTGCTTTAGGCAGAGGGGTTGGACTAAATGATCTCCGGAGGTCCCTTCCAACCCCATATCATTCTGTGATTCTGTGGACAAACTGCTTGGCCAGGTTGCCTGATTTTGAAACACTGCTGGTTGCACCCAACACCTACTGCACCTGGGGGGCACTTTTCAGACCTCTCCCTGGCACCCAGTGAAGCCTGAGTGTTTGCCCACCAGAGCATCTCCCCATTTTCCATAGGCAGACGTCATTCTGCTGCAGGCAAAGCTTTCTGTCATGTTTCATCTGATTTATCTGTCCCCTCTCTCCCCTGCTTCTTCGCCAGCTGCCTGGGAGGTAAAAACCCCCTCCTATTTTCTCCCCTCCTGCCGCAGAGGGATTTCACCCCTTCCCACATCACCCCTCTGTTTTGTCGTCACCGTTGGGGCGATTCGGCAGCGCTTTCGACCCAGCACAGCCAAATCCCAGTCCAGCACCACCCCGTGGGGAGAGGAATTTTGGAGCAGCTCAGGTAAACTGAGAAATCCAAAGAATCGTCAAAAAAAGTGCATGTAATGTACTGCTAAAAGAAGTCGGTTCCCTTTGTACATAGGATTTACGTAGCAAAATACACACAGAAGAAGCAGAGCCTGGGGCAAACTGGGTGCAGGGGAGGAGGAGGAGGATGGGGGAGGCAGGTGGCTGTGGCTGGGCTCTTCTTCCTCACATGGGGGGATCCTGAGCGTGAAGGTCACCACTGGAGAAACACAGGATGGTGCCACAGCTGCTTCTTGGGAAACTTGCCTCAGACCTCCAAGAGATTTGAGGGGTTGAAATCACAACCCCCAAAGAGATGGAGCATTAATCCAACTGGAGCATCGATGCCCTTCCCTGCCATGGCCCTGGCAGGAGCCTCTTTCCTTCTCAGCCAGCAGCAGGATGTGCACAATTAAACAGAAATGGAAAATAATTAGATCCGAAAGAGGTTTGGCTCTCTCCGAGATGGGGCAGAAGGTCAGGCTTAATCCTATCTGCCAGAAAGCAGAGGGATCTGGAGAGGGCGGTGTGGGAGGAGGAAAGCAGAGCTGCCTTCTGGGCAGGGGCAGAGGGACCGGTGATCCCCCCCGAAGCCCATCTCCACCCTCTCCTGTGGTGGTGTATGGGGTCACAGCCACTAATGACATTACAGCCTCATTAGTTCCCCTGGGTGCTGCTTCAAGGGTGCCCGATGCTCTCCACCACAAGGCTTTTGCTGCTCTAAGGGATGGCAAGACTATGCAGCAGGCAAAGCTAAGCACAGAGAAAGTTAGAAACTCCACCTCGCTGCTCCGAAACTCCCCAAATTCCCTGTCCTGCCCCTTGCTGTCAATGCACCAACATCTCCTTTTGGAGATGAGATGAAATAACAACTGACCATGAGCACTCTAAGGAGCCAGCTCCTACCCCAGCCCTGTGACCCCCGTACTGGGAAGGGATGGGACCTGCCAGTGCCCTCAAAGCAGAAAACCCCAATTTTCATTATGGGACTCCTCTTCTTGGGTGAGAAGCTGAACGAGGGTGGGATGTCAAACTACTTTCTAACATAGGATCATTCAAGCAGTACAATTTTGCTGTAGACAGCACAGCTGATGGATGTGCAGAGTCCCTGCCTATCAATACAGCACCAAATATAGCCAGGTCCTGCTTCCAAGGCTGAAACCTGGGCTATGAATAGGTCCAGCGCTGTCCCCGAAACCGGGGCTTTCTGGCTCGAGAAAGAGGCGACGTTTGTCAATTTAATAAGTGACCACTGGATTTTTCTGACGCAAGTCTGCTTAATCGCTTCTGCATCCCTGCAAATTGTTAATTGCCTTCATGCCCAGTGGAGATGGACCCACCTGTAACGCTGCACTGCCTGAAGGACCTTCTTGCTTTAACTTTGAACCTGCCTCTTGATAGCTGGCAGGGTTATCTCAACCACCAGCGAGGCACATGGAGCTCCTGAAGCTGTTAATGATGGGCTGGGAACAGTTACAGTTGTCTGATGGGAAAGCCAGCCTGGATGGACAAAGGCAGGGATACATCCAGTCCCTGTGGACACCTGCAGAAACCCATGCAGGTGGCACGCTAGTGTCTGCATTTAGAGACCTTGAAGGACCTAACTCCTTGGGTTTGCCTTTTATTTTTGATTTTTTGCAAATAGAACTCTGGTCTCCACCTTGAAAACACAGGCCCTGCCCACAGGGACAGCCCAGGGCAGCCTGAACAGGCACATGGACACGTGTGTCTCACCAGGTGAGATGCCTCCAAGGAACCACGGCAAAGCATGGTACCTCTCAAGCGCTTAAAACAAACCCCAAAACAACCAACCCCAATCAAGATAAAGTTTTCATTTTGAAAGCAGAAATTGGATTATCCTCCTCTTGTCATGTACGACTTACCACATTTCACAAATGAGGATGACAAATATGTTGACTGGGCCTTTGATGAAGTGGGGAAGATGAACGAGGTGTGATTTATGAGCTAAACAACAGCTTATCATGAGTAAACAGGACAACAATTAAAGACTGGAAGTGCTTTAAAAACTGCCCGAGGATTTTCCCAGCGACAAAGAGTATGTTCAAATAGTAGACTTGATGTCATCACTCCTCAATGGTAAGTCAGTGCATTTAAGGGCACCAGTTGTCAGTAAATTGCTCTTAAACTACTGTTTTATTATATCCTCATTTTCAGTTTAACAACATTTTCCATAAAAAGTTCTCAGAAGTCCATTCAAATAATCTGTCCAAGCCAGAAATGACTAAGAGCTAGATGCACGCATCTGAAGGGCACCTACCAAACAGAGCACCTTCACAGCAGGGCTGAATGGACTGGCACTCTCAGATGTCCACGGGGAGAAAAAACAAGAGTTTGTACCAAAAATTTAGGTTGGGATCCCTCATCTTGCACCGTGACATGATGCAGCATTAGGGACTAGATGGAAGAATGGAGTGCTCCTGGCCAGCAACCACGTCCTCCTAAGGATGGACCAACCCCAACCCTACATCTACTGGCTATTTGTTCCAATTTCTCCCAAACGCTTCAGTTTGTCTTAATTTCCAGTTGAATGTATTTCGTTTAAGCTTGAATTTATGTGGCTTCTAGATAAATTCTGGTCTGAATTAAAGAGCTCCCTCATGTCCTGTGTTTTCTCAAGTGAAGGTACTCGGGACTCTGCACTCAAGTCACCTTCTACTCTTGTTTCTGGTAAGTTTAGAAGCTAAATTTCCTGTCTCTAACAGGTTGTGGCTCTATGCTTACTAATTCTGAGCCCACGGTAACACTTCTGCTGGCCCTATGGTTTCCAGTATCCATGTGAATCGGGTTGTATTTGGCTTGGTGAAAAGCATGAGTGGGGTGGAGAGACCATACCCCACCTCACACAGGGTGGTTTGCAGCAAAGTTAAAGCAGAGGAACAAAAAATGGAGAGATTTCGACCTCAAGTCTGAATTTGCACTGAGCTTATTGACCAAGGGCAGGTTGCTACCAGTCCCAGCCTTCCTGCAACTGGGTTTACTGGTGTGTGAGATGGTCCAGCTCCCCCACCACCCATCACACAAACCTCCTCTCCGATGCTGCGGACGCAAACCTCTACCCTGGCTCCTGCCACAGCAGCTTCACTGAAGGTGAACCGCAGTGTGTTTCCAGATGAAGGGATTTCAATTATTATTTGCAGTAATTAGCACCTGCAGGCCGACCCACTCACAATACTTTGTTTGGGCGAATTTACATCATTCTCTTCCTACATCAGCCTCACACAAAAGACCAACATTAAAGAAAACAAAGTGAGAACCTTGTTGGAAACCCTCTCTGTACCCCATCCAGAGCACATCAATACCCTCGCTGTTAAACCTGGCAGCCTTCTCCCTCCACAAGGGGCCGAATAACAGGAATTTCAGCGGGTGCCTTTTTGTTATTGCAACCGACGCTAATTAATAGAAAGAAATCTCGACGATAAAAGGTTATTGCACACCTGCCAATTGCACAGGATGGAGATGCAAGCTGATATTGAAACGCGGGTGAACTTGAATCCCGCTCCTCGTCTCACCCAAATCGATGCAAAACCGTGGCTGACACAGCCAAGGAGACGCCGGTGATGTCTCAGAGCATGTCTACGGCCCAGGAGGCTGCAGCGCGGTGTGTAAACTTCATCAGCCTCCCCCTGCTACGTTCTAACGGGCTTGAATTTATGCCTGCGCTAGAGCTGACCTCAGCGTGGAGCGGGAGGACCTAATCCTATACGTCTGGAGGCAACGGGAGCCGTGCCAAACGGCATCAAGCGCCTGCTGGTTCCAGCACCCGTGGCTTCCTGGCACCTCCCGCCGTCTCCGTGCTGCAGCGGCCGGGAGAGGCCAGCTCTGCATCCCGGGGACCGCTTCCCCCCAGGTCCCTGAAACCATTCGTCCCGGTGGGTAAGGCAGGATTTCATAGAGGAAAAATCCAAGAAAACCTCTCATCTGGCTTTTTGCTTTCTCTCCCTCCCGCGCGGGTCAGCCCGACCTGAGGAGAAATTTGGGGGGTAGTGGCCAAGCTCTTTCCTTGTAACAAGCCTTGGCTAGAGCAGGGAAAAGCCAGTCTGCAAACCAGCCTGGGACATCAGGAGGGCTTGGGGACTGCTATTCATGGCAACTGGGGCTCTGTGCCTTCCCTCCCAGAGCAACCACCCCAACAGATATGAACCTCTGGGTTCGAGGTGGCTGCACGGCTCAGACCTACCCCAGCATCTTTGGTCTATTAAGGGATATAAAAAGGCAATCACTCAATTCCCTCTTTCCCTTGTCGGCTTCTGCGTAAAGTGCAGATGACCTCTTTGAAGGACAGAAGGACCTTTTGTTCATCAACACCCATAGGGAGGGGACAGCCAGCCAGCAACCTGAGCCTCGTATCATGCCAGGCATGTGCATAACCTTCCCTTCCCCATCACCCACGACCCACCTTGCACCCCAGCTCCCCAAGGGTGCCAAGGAGCACCGGCAGCTCGATGGAAAATTTGCTGGTGATGGGCTGCAACCTATCGGTTCACATGGCACTGGCTCTCCTCCGTGTTTCCAGCAGCTACATCACATTCTAAGAGGCTAAAAATACATTAAGTACTTTCCTGATGTTTCTTTTCCACCCGAGCGGCTGCTGTAGAGAAGGTCTGGGCAGCAGGGGAGGTGAACAGACCAGTGTGGGTGAAGGGAAGGGATGCCATCCCCGCTGCAGACAATACAGCTTCCTTGGAAAAACAAGGGCAAGAGCCATACAGCCTTCAAAAGCATAGCACTTCTGGTCATACTGCAGGATTCAGCACTGACAGGAGCACAGAGGACTTCAGGAAGGAGCACCTATCTCCATCTTTAATGATGGAGATTAAGAAGCTCTGTGTAAATTAACTACGCAATATCCCTTTGACTTGTTAAATGTAATGGTGCAAATTTCACCACTGCAACCAGTGCTGTCCCCAGCCTGAGCACCCCCACCTCGGACTGCCTTTCTTGATCTCACAGCAGGGAGAGCAAGAGTTAGCAAGAGTTGGGAATTTGGGCACTGAAGCCAGCCTCACAGACAACCCTCCATTCAGACCTTCTCATCCCACCACCCCAAACAGGCTGATGAAACCACCCCAGCAGACCCAGCAGGAGGACAGGGGGCTCAGCGCTCTCCATCCAACCTGTAAACTCAGAAGGGAGCAGAACACCCATTATTTTGGTCAGAAGCAGAACAAACTGGGAGATCCCTCACCAGAACACCCCTTAATTCACACCCATAGCCACAAGGACGGACGAGCTCTGCTCTATCGTGCTGCAGAGTGAGGAGAAAGAAAAAAGACGTTCACATTTTTGCCACTCTTTTCCCCCTCCACCTCGCCAGCCTGCCAGAGCTCCAGTTATTAGGAGGCTGTTTGTACAAACCCAGAAGCAATATATTTTTAGCACCGGAGAATCGCATGGCACGATCATTAAGCGTGCCTCTGCAGACAGCAACAAGAGCAGGGATTTTTCTCCTCCTCTAAATTGGCTGCAGCCACTACGGTTTTTCAGCCCAAAGCAGACTTTCAGGAAATTCAGAAGGAGCGGGAGTCTTTTTCCATGACACACTTAATACCGAGCTGAAGTACACTCCATTTTCATGCCGTGCATCCGACGGGAGGTTTTATGGATTTGTTTTCTAGGCTGTATCTGTTGCACATTTCTGCTACGGAGCGTAATACCATGTATTATCACAACATTCCCTAGCAACGTGACTTTTAATTTAGTGCAGAGTTTTGCGACGTTGAGAGCATCTCACTGACTCAGAGCAAAGACGACATGCTGGGAAACCTTATCGAAAGCCCCACAGGTGCCAAGGGAACCTACACCACACGTACGACGGCGTTTGAGCTCCTCGACGCGCCGTGGCTGCCACTGGTGTGAAGAACATCTTAGGAAAGACAAATTCCCTTCCATTTCAAGGAGTGATCATAGAACCACAGAATGGTTAGAGGTGGAAGGGATCTTAAAGATCATCCAGTTCCAACCGCCCTGCCCTGGGCAGGGACACCTCCCACCAGACTAGGTTGCTCGAAGCCCCATCCAGCCTGGTCTTGTAGAGATGACTACATTGATGACAGCGGTGCCAACGGGTATGAAACAAGAGTGAAAATCCCAAAAGCTCTCTCCAAGTGGTCAGTGCTTGGACACAAAAACGTGGGAAATGGTTCAGTGTCAGATATAAGAGCTCAGAGCCAGATGGGGCATCAGCCAGGATGAGCTACCACCTCCTCGCTTCTCACCCAAAGGCCAGAAGAAGGATAGATGCTTGGTGGACAAACCAACCAACCTCCTACAAAAGCTGTCCTGAAGAGCAAAGCCAGCCTGACACCAGGCAAGGATTAACAGAGCCAGTTTCTCTTTACTCACTGGAGCACACAAGCTCTTGGGCACCAATGGTATCACGCTCCCAAACCTCAGAGGTGGAAGACGGTCTTTTGAAAGTGCAGGAAAATAGTGCCTGACAACAGAGAGCGTGCAAAACTGCAGAAGCACCATCAACAGCGTGGACACCATGAGGTGAGGTGTTTCTCCACCTCTACCCACTGGTGCGGGAGAGCAGCAGGAGGCAGGAGCACCATCCATACAGGTGGAAGAAAGCTATCACAGCAGAAATGACACCAAAATGCTGTCCTTTTTGGACAGTCGAGCAGAGGGGAATCCATCAGCCCTTGTGCATGCAATGAGGAGACAGAAATATCAGAGCAGCCGTGCCAGGACTGACGGACAAAGATATCCCAATGAGGTCCTGGGTCAAGTGGCTTTTGTTGGCTGCCATGCAAAGTGAGCTGAGCTTAGCCAGCCTGCAGAGGCAGCCCGCCCCACGGCAACGGGACGGGTCAGCCAGGATTAAAAGGTCTAATTAAACAGGGGGCTGCAGATAGCTTCCAGAAGTCCCATCGCTTCTTGGAGCTCGTGAGCTCAGCAACGGCAAAATGCTGCTGGTTTTGCTGCTGCTGGGACACGGGTGTCCAGGTGGGAAACGAGTTCAGTGTCTGCTTTCACTTACGCTGGGGTTATATTGCTCATATGCTGCCTTGCGCCCTCAAATCCAGATTTTCAGTGGAATTTCCTAGGACGCAGGAAGCCAAAGAAATAAAATATGCGATTTCTGTATCTCTTCTTTGAGCCTAATCCATAAAAAAGCCCAAATCTTCCTTGCTTTCAGCGAGGAGACTACAGGCACAACCACAGGCCGGGAGGAAATACTCCTCTGACTTCTTAATTTCAATTGCAAAAAGCCTTTTAGCAAAAGCTCAATTGAAACGCAGATAAGTTTCTTCAAAGGCTCAAAAAGAAATAAAACTATCTGAATGTCATAACTGTGTGGCCTAACATGGATAAAGGATTTAGAAGGGGGGAAAAATAATACTAAAAATAAGTTATGAAGGGTATGTAAGGTATTGATATACAGCACATGGTTTAAACTGTTAATCATTGAACAGATTCCAGTATAAAAATAAAGAGACTGAAGCTGCACATAATGGAGGAGTTGCTCTATTTATAAACTTCTCTGTGCAAAGGGCAGGCGAGGGCCGGGATGAGCAGGCGGCGGAGGCAGAGGGCCGCTGCTACGGAGCCTATATTTTGAGGGAAAACAAACAGATTTTTTTTAAAAAAAGAAAAAAAAATATTTTTATTTTTTTCCTAAGCGTTGTCAACACAACCAAACGGAGTCGTCCGAGAGCCCGTGTGCCCCAGCCATGTGAGCAGCATTTGCAGCTCCTGCATGTGACAGCTCTCCCAATTTAGCCAGTAACTGACTCCCTCTGACCTGTAATAACACCGCTCCCAAATTAGAGCCCTCAATTTGACTTGGCTCCGGTCCTTCCCTCCCAGCAACATAAAGCATCCTTTCCCCCCCCACCTCAATCCCGGCTCCCCGAACATTCATAATCCTGTCCTTTCACACTGCCAACTCAAACGCATATTTAGCCTTTTCCTATTT
>VXAK01009610.1:0-17507 GCA_013399435.1 Arenaria interpres | reverse complement strand
CCAGGCAATGGGGTACAAGGGGATCCCAGGCAATGGGGTGCAAGGGGTTTCCAGGCAATGGGGTGCAAGGGGATTCCAGGCAATGGGGTGCAAGGAGTTCCCAGGCAATGGGGTGCAAAGGGATCCCAGGAAATTGGGTACAAGGGGATCCCAGGTAATGGGGTGCAAGGGGTTTCCAGGCAATGGGGTGCAAGGGGATCCCAGACAATAGGGTACAAGGGGTTCCCAGGCAATGGGGTGCAAGGGATGCACCAGCACCTCCACCAGGTTCCATGTCCCTACCCCTCCAACATTCGTGGGGTTTGCACCACGAACCAGGTCATCGGCCTCCTCCAGGCTAAAAATAACCCCAGGAGTGGGGGAATAAACTAAAAAAGGTCATTTTAACCTAGATCGGGCTGCTGATGGAATTCACAGCACGGCTCCAAGAAAGGCTTTTGCTGCTGAGAAGGGAAAACAGTCCTTTAAGCAAGCATTGGCCCCTCCGCACCCCAAAACACCGCTCCGGGGAACAGCCAGGCAAGCATCCATCCGGGATGCAGGAGGACAGTGTCCCAAGCATCCGCAGCCAGTGGCTCATTGCACCTAATTTCAGCTGGGATAAGGCAAAGAGTCCACAGAAATGAGGTGACCGGCTGCACGTTTATTGAGAAACTGGGTGCTTGAGCCTTTAGGGGCTTTCCCCCCGCCGGGGGTGGAGTGCCTATCCCCGGGGATTAAGCGAAAGGTCCCAGCCCGAGCCGAGGGCTCCTGGGTGCCCGCTGGCCCCGGCTGCAGAAGCTGGGTGTTAACAGGTCCATAAAAGGGAACTGGGAGATGCGAGCCTCCTGCCAGCGAGCCTACATTTGCTCCAGAGGAATCTGCACCTCCCCGGGGCGGTGGGGGGGGGAGGGAAAAAAAAAAAAGAAGAAGAAAAAAAAAAGAAATTAAATATATAGAGGTCTGCAAGGGGGGAAAGGTTGAAACCGCCTGCAGAAGGACATCCGACAGAGCCCGGGCCATCTGGTCACCCACCCCGCGCGGTGCCACTGCCCTCCCTGAGCCACCAGATGCTAATTCCTTTCATCCTGCCTGGCCCTCGCTGGTGTAATTTTAGGTCTGTGAATAGGACCATCTGCCTTTGAGATGCTCGTTTATTTCTGGCTAAGCCCTCCCTTTCACCACTCCCTTCTTAAAGGAAGTCCAAATCGGGCACGGTTGGAAATGGTGTTTCTTGTCCGGTCCTCTAATCACCGAGCATTAACGAGCCATCTACAGCGGGCTCTGTAATGCCACCGCTCATAAAATTGGGGGGGGTGTGTGTGTTTCATTATCTTCAAAGCGTTTTGCAAACACTTTTTCGGTCCTCCCCGTGCTACCACCCCGAAGTAGTAATTATTCACTTCTCTCTGAATGTGGTGGGCTTGGTCCAGCATCCTTGGAGCTCGGCCAGGACGCGCTCAGCAAAACTTAACGCGTCCAAAATAAAGATAAAACAAACTGGTTCCTATCTTTGGATGCTGGGGACTGCTTCCTGTCCCACAAGCAGACATGGAAATGTTAAAAATAAAAACAAAAAAAGCTGGAACCGCACTGGCCCATAATGCAATTTCCACGTATCGAGAGGAAACACAACGCCTGGAGAAAAAGGAGAGGAGTTTTAAGGGAAGTTTTGCTATGAATGAAAGTCACTGTCATCATCTGCTGCTGCTGCTCTTAGCAAAATGCTGCATAAAAACGCTGCAAACCACCCCCTGGGCCCGAGCTGCCTCCAGTGTCCTGCTGGGCACCACCACCAAGCCCTGCAGAAAAAGGAGACCAGGAGCGGGAGGGAGAAGGTTGTGTGCAACGTCATGTCCCTGGCTGCTGGCACTGGGCTTTCAAATCTCTGCATCGTGAACCTGGAGCAAATGACTCCACTCCTCAACAAAGCTTCTACCCTGGAGCAGAAGGGAGCCGGGAGGGGAGAACCTATCTTGGTGGCCCCGGGTTGGCTTCTTCAGGTGGGTCTGAGCGTGCCACTACATGCTCCTGGTTGGGGTCGCTGTACGGACCCCTCCAGCTGTAGCTGCACAGGAACAAGCCCTGAGATCACAGCAAGGCCATGGGGACCCCCACTGTGCTGGGGGCACAGTTCATCCCCACTGTGCTCAGGATGAACATTGGATCCTCCTCCATGTCCCAGCCAAGGGGGTCCAGGACCACTCAGGAAGACCCAGGAGGGAGCGTGGGCTAACAGGCTGAATCCGTGCATCTGCCAGCCACAAAATGATTATTTTCCCTTCTTTGCTAAGACATTCACAAGCGTTTGGGGTGTGTGGGAAGCGTGCCCTTGCGCCCCAGGTAACCCCCTCCATGACAAATTGGCTTCTTGCCCAAATCCAGGTTGCGCAAAGCTTGTGCTGCTCTCCCAAGGCTTTTTATTTTTTACAAAAATGAGAAAGGTTGTGGTTCGGTTTGGGCTTTGGCCCGGTTCTCAGCTCTCTTGGGAACCTCTGGAGCTACGGGGGCATGGAGTCTACTGCTGGAAAGCAGCGTTGGACAACAGAGAACATTCGTACAGGGGAGCCCCTCTTGCTGCGTGCGCCCCCCACACTGAAGAGCGAGAGCCTGTGATGCTGCCAAGCTCCTCGGAGGGAAAATGTACCCAGGACTTAAAACAAAAAGAAAATTTCTGTGCAATACTTGAGGTGTAAAAACCAAGCCCTGGCTTTGGCTGGCCACAGCTCTCTGCCCTGAGGGAGCCCAGGGAAACACCTGGCTGCTCATCGCTTCAAACCCTCCGCAGCAAATAGAAGAAAAAAAAACCCAACAATTTAAAAGATCTGATCGGATCCCAGATTTGACAAGATTTCCTCCCTGGGTGAAAACTGACATATTTTGGTTTGGCTTTAAAGCACAACGACCGGAGATGTATGATAGTTTGGGTGCAAAGTGAGGATAAGCAGACACCCCCCCACCCCAATGCCGCATGCTCCGGGTGCAGAAGCCCCGGGAGGAGCTGGGCGATGCAGACATCCATCCCTTCCTTCCCCTTCCTGCTATTCACATCACCCGGTGCAAAGCACTTGACCAAAGCCAGCGATGAGTCACCCTGAGGAGGAGACTTTCTAATTTCACCCGCTTTGATCCCGCTCTCAAGTGCCAACGTCAAAGAGGAGGGAGGGGAGAGCTGGGGCGGGGGGGGCTGAGTCAGGGAGGCCGGTAAAAATCTGTGCATCTCTAACAGAGACATTCAAAGCAAAGTGAAACTCCTCTATTTTTTTTTCTACAGACCAAAAAAAAAAACAAACCAAAAAAAAAACCCACAACCGAAAAAAAACCAAAAGCAAAACAAAACAAAACACCAAAAGGGCTGGAAGAGCTGACTCTCACCAGTTAACAGCTTGTACCGGAGCGGCGGTACCAGCGCTCGGCTGGCTCCCTGTATCTTTGCCAGCTGTAACAAGCACTCACAAGGCAGAAAACACCGGATTAAAAAGCACCTTTCACCAGGGAATTCACCGCGTCTCAGCGCTGCCCGCGGCTGGCACGTAAAGGCAGCCGGCTTGTCTTTCCTTTATAACCAGCCTCAGAGTTCGCTTCTCCTGTACCCACAAAATGCTGCAGGAGCTCAAAACAAAGAGCGACATTGTTCCTTCAGAACAAAACTGCTGCTCGCCCAATCTTTCTTTATATTTTCACGAAAACATCCCAGGAGCTGCAGGGCTTCGTTTGGAGGGGGGCTAAACATATCTGACGGTGCCACAGTCGCAACTATTCCACCGGGAAGGTCTCCATGACGCGGTTTCCACCATGAACACGACATGACACAGGTCAACGTGGACATTTAATGTAAAGAAGAAAAAAGAAAAGTCAATCCTTGGAATTACGCGTTCCCACTGCACTGCTGCCCATAAAAGTCCCCAAAATTACATTGAGGAGCCCAGAAAATTCCTACGGGCCCGATTTGCCACAGTTTATACACTAATGGGTGTTGGGGACGTTTGGCGGTGGCTGATGTAGCTCCAACAGCTACTGGTGGTCCAAGGGCTGGTGTTATCAACCCTGACCACCAGCGCTAGGGAAAACGATGGCAGAGGGGGACTGAAAGTGAAGATCATTCTTAAACACCTGGTGAAATATCGCATGGCTCAAGCGGGACAACATTTTCTGTTCGACTGTAAAATCTCCACGCAACATGACATGTTTGAGCCTTAAGACTGATGGAGGAAACCAACCGCTCTCCCAGATCCCAGCAACGATGACTTCCACACTTCTTAGAGCCTGAAACCTGAAAAGCTTTTACCAGTTACTGCAAATTTTCAGGTCAAACCAAAATCCTTCCTCCTCCATCCCTAAAATGTCCATTTCCAGCTGCCAGAAAACACCAGAAGGACTTGAGATTTAATTTTCTTGGCCAAATTCCGTAATATTTGGGTATAAATTTTCAGCAAAATGGAAAGTGGGTATTTCTGTGGAGGGAGGAACGGATTTTCCCGCAGAGGAAAAAATCCCCTCCTGTGCATCCTGTTTTTCCCCCTGAAGAGCAGCAACACGTTGCAATAACCCACGCGGAAAGATTCAACCTGGACTAGTCAGAAGTGATGCCCAGGAGAAGCGACAGGGTTCCTGGAAGCCGCTGGTCCCTCTCTTGCCCTCCAGGCTATTGATTACAGCCGATCAGCAACCCTGCTCCTCAAGCGGTTCCGAGCCGATTGACAGCGACACCGTGGTAAACACGCAGAAATCCAGTAAATTAGGAGAGCTACGCAACGCCCTCTGGGATTCTGCAGCGGGTAAATCCCGCCTCGCCACTCCTGGCTGTCACTCTAAGTTGTCCTCGCCATGCCTCAAGCCCTAATGGCGTCCCCACAAACAACGTGTAGAATCGAGCTGGATCCTCAGAAACGGGGCTGGAAGCTTTTCTTGGCTAGAAGCAACGTTGGAAAAAGGCAGCAAGATGATGAGCAACCAAAAATACGGATGCGTTGGTGGGATTAGAAGCTTGCATGCTGGTAGGGACCACGGGGAAGGTCAAGGTGCTACAACCTGGTTCAAAGCTGCGCCAGGGGAGGTTTAGCCATCAGGAAGCACTCCTCTACTGCGATGGTGGTCAAACACTGGAACAGGCTTCCTGGAGAGGTGGCCAATGCCCCAAACCCGTCAGTGTTTAAGAGGCATTTGGGAAATGCCCTTAATAACATGCTTTAACTTTTGGTCAGCCCTGAATTGGTCAGGCGGTTGGATTAGATGATCATTGTAGGTCCCTTCCAACCGAAATGATTGTACTGTATTGTATTGTATTGTATTGTATTGTATTCTATTCTATTCTATTCTATTCTATTCTATTCTATTCTAATCAAATCTATTGCATGTTGTTCTATTCCCATGCAATCCCATGCAGTTGGGCTCTGCTGCAGGCAACAAGTCCACCCTGCTGAAGGACCTGATTGCCCAATACCTCCAGCCACTCGGACTCCGGCTGGAGAGGTGCAACCTGCACCCACTCGGTGTGGAAGAGCCCGCGAAAGGCTTTGCTGCGTCGCGACACGGCACTAGCATTGTCCCGCTCGGCGCTATGTCTGCAGCCTCCAGCTCAGGGGGAGATGCGGTTCTCCAACCCATTTCTCCACGGGGAGAGCGAAACTCCGGTGCTTCCCAGCTCAAAGGGATTCCTACAACTGCTCAGGTCCTCCAGGTCTCCAACTGTCCTTGTGTTGGTGCGAAGGGAAACTTTGGGAAGGGATTTATACAACTCTGAGTTATCATCTCCCTTCTCTGCCTTTCCACCGCGTCTCCTCCTGGTGTTAGGAAGAGACGTTATTTCTTATTTCTTAGCTAATGTAAACCCAGCACAGTATTTCACGCAGAGGGCTGCTTTTGCAGTCAGCAGCCTTTCACTAAAGCCTGAGGACAACACTCTTCCACCAGCTGCTCCAGGTTCGCTCCTTGAGGAGAAATGCCTTAAGTGGAGGGGGATTGGAGGCTGCAGCTCTCCTCCCGCACGCTGGCAATCCCACAGAGAAGAGCACTCACACGAGTAGCGCCTGCAAAGCCCCCGCTCCTCTTCTGGGCTTCTTCACAAACAGCAACACAGCAAGAGACTTGTTAAAGGCAGAAAACCAGACACCGGGAGCAAATTCCCCGAGCTGCCACTTCCCACAGCCCCTTTGCTGCCGTGGAATACGCGCGTACGGTCACTGGACAACAAATTGCAGCTCTCCACGTGAAGCAGCGTGACAAGAAAAGCTGCAAAATAAACAGCGAGAAGTTCTATATAGAAACACAGCAGGGGGGAATGTTATTCCCAGAGATGCTGCTCCATCAGATGCTGGCAATTGGTTCAGAGCATGAAAGCACAGCAGGACCAGCAGGACCAGCCCACAGCAGCTCCGGGAGGAGCTGGGGAAGGTGGCAAGAAGCTCTGGTTTCCCAGTCCCACCAAATACCACTGGGAAAACTGGAAACCAGTTTTGGGGGAGAGATGATAGATGCACTCAATTCCTGGCTTGATAAAGCGACCAATGCGAGGCCACACTCAGGTTTCAGACCTTATAACGGCCACCACTGTTTGCAGAAGAGAAGTTATTTTGGGGTGAAACGTGATAGGCTCTTGGGGCAGCCGGCACAAAGGCTGGGAGAAGTCCCTCGCCGCTCTCCCTGGGACACAGCTGCCAGGGACCTGCCCAGACCCCAGCATCACCACGACCTGACCTGGGACAGTCACCCCTCTCTTACACCCCGCCATGTCGCTGAGACGGGAACAGGCTGCTGAACGCAAGAGAATAGAATAGAATAGAATAGAATAGAATAGAATAGAATAGAATAGAATAGAATATTATTTATCTTATCATAGAATCACAGAATCATAAAATGGTTTGGGTTGGAAGGGACCTTAAAGATCATCTCGTTCCAATCCCCTGCCCTGGGCAGGGNTGGAAGGGACCTTAAAGATCATCTCGTTCCAACCCCCTGCCCTGGGCAGGGACACCTCCCACCAGACCAGGTTGCTCCAAGCCCCATCCAACCTGGCCTTGAACCCCTCCAGGGATGGGGCAGCCACAGCTTCTCTGGGCAGCCTGGACCAGGGTCTCACCGCCCTCACAGTCAACAATTTCTTCCAGACATCTCATCTAAATCTACCTTCTTCCAGTTGGAAGCCATTACTCCTCATCTTATCACTACATGCCCCTGTAAAAAGTTCCCTCCCCGGCTTTCCTGTAGCCCCTTCAGATACAAGAAGGCTCCTATAAAGTCCCCCCTAGAGCCTTCTCTTCTCCAGGCTGAACACCTCCAACTCTCTCAGCCTGTCCTCACAGCAGAGGGGCTCCAGCCCTCTGATCCTCAAGATTCTCCTGGGATCTCAGAGGACTTTCACCCCCTGCATGACTTCCTAACATCCTTCCCTCTCTGCCACGCTGAAATCCCAGCACAAGCAGCAAGCTCTCCTGCTCGCAGGGGTTGACGTAGAGAGACTGATCTTGCTGCTTCGTTAGCACTCAGCGAACTACCTGCAAAAGCAGTGGAGCTGCAAGGATGGAGCTCCCCAGCATGTCCTTCATCTTAAACCTGGCCTCTCCTCTCTTTCAAGTACTTTGACAGGAGTTTAAAGGTTCCTGCGCCTTTGAGTGGTGGCACAGGAGACGTGGCAGGACAACCTGTCAATGGAAGCAAAGTCAGAGCTCTTCAACCCCTGCTGTCCTCCTCGACATCCAGGTTGTCGTTTCCAACTGCTCTGTATCACAGTCATCTCCCACAATCATCTCGCACAATCGTCTCCCACAATCATCTGCAAAGGAACGCAGAATTGGCTTAAAAACCTCTCCCCCATCCTCAACCACCTCATTTTATGGTGCAACAACAGCCTGACGAGGTGGTAGAGAATCCTAGAATGGTTATATTTAGAAGGGACCTTAAAGATCATTGCGTTCCAACCCCCCTGCCCTGGGCAGGGACACAATCATCTCCCTGGGACTCAAACCTGCCTCTCGGCAGGTGATGTCCAGGGGGACCCGCACATCAGTGGTCATGATGTAACCCACCGTTGGTGTTTCACAGGGCTCTGCGTGGCTGATGGGACCGGGACCCAGGCTCTTCTGGGTGAACATGGGTGCCCATCAGCCAAAACTCCTCCTGTGGCAACTCACCCCCTCCTGCCAGGGACCTAAAACCACCCTCCTGCCCGTCGGAGGAGAGGAACGCCAAATGTGACAAGGGGATGTGGGAGCTCTGGGCTTTGAGAGAGGAAAATAACATTAAAATGCTGGGGGGAATAAAAACCAACCCAACCCCTGAGGACACTTCTACCATTTTCTTTTTTCTGAGGTAAACCCATGAAACCCGAGGTACCCAAACCCCCTCAGATGCTGTGCAACGCTGGCATCAAACGAGCTTTTTCCCCCTCCTCGCCAGTCGGTTTCTCCGGGCTGGCGAAACCACTTCACCGCACTGAAACACAACCCCCTTCCAGCTCTCCCAGCGTCGGGGATTACTGGGTTACAGATACGAAACCAGTTTCCTGGAGACTTGCACCACGGCCCCCAAATTCTGTCGTGGTCTGGACTGCACCGGCTGCTGGTTTTAATATTTTCGGATGCTGAAAGCAAGGCAAAGCTCACTGCAAGTCCCAGCGATTTTCTTTAACCCCTTGTTTTATTTTTTGCAATCTTCCGTGAAGCTGCAGAAGAGATGAAGCCGTGGTGTGGGAGGAGGCAAAGATGGCTCTGGGCCATGGCTGGGTCCTTCCATTGTCCGACCCCTCAACACACCAATTCTAACGACTGATGGAGTTGCTTGAAAATACAGTTGCTTCTAATCTCTCTCCATGTAAAGACCAAGCGAAGTTACTTTTCATTATGTAAATACGTTTATTATGAATATAATTTATGGCTTGGCATTACTCAGGGAGATTAATGAAGCATCTTTGCTTCTAAAGATAAAACATCTTTCCAAATACCTCCTATACACAGATTGCTTGTTCAGCGTTTCTGCATTATTCATCTGTAACATCAAGGCACTCTTGTAACAGCTTTCCCTTAGCAGAGCCCTCCACAGTGGGCTGCTCCTGGCTGGACAAGGAGACCCAGACCCACCTTCTTCTCCTGAACAAGAGAGTTTAAGTCCTCTGGGATTCTGCAGGTGAATGGGACTAGGACTTCTCTACACCATTTCTCCCCAAAAGTCTCCTAGGTTTTTGCAATGGAGGTTTATCTTCCAGCCTCCCCCTGAAGATTTGCACTATTCTGTGCAAAACCATGAGGGAGGTCAAGCTGATGGTGGTGATGACAAACATGTCTGATGGACGCAACTCAGCTTTGCAACAGGACGTACGCTGGGTTGTAACACCGCAAGTTGGTCCTCTTCTGACCACGGATCGATGCGACCCAGAAAGCCCTGACTGATTTGGACCTTCCAGGGCAGAACACCTCTCCACCTCACGTAGCGAAGACTTCTTGAGATCCAAGTGACATGGGTGCTGGGCTGTCCTCAGGAGCTCTCAGTCCTGTGGTACCTTCTTTCCTACAGTCTGAAGCTAGGGACTCTCCGGGTATCTTGCCAGGCAAGTTTCCCCAAACTTCTACAAGAAGCCAAAGCTGCCCACATAAGAAGTAGCATCTGATCAGCCAGTGCATGACTTTGAGTAAGGACATGTTTGTCATTTCTTCCTGGCCTATTTCACAAGCTTTGTGGCTACTGTCATGCCCCAGGCACCTTCACAAGCACATGGGGTGAGGCCTTAAAGGGAAAAAAATAAAAAGCTCATTGGCAACGTGATTGCAGCCAGGTACAGAGATCAAAGCTGTGGGCACCAACTCCCCTGAAACTTAAACACCATCAGGCAAGAAGACTTCACCCAAGTGCCAACAACAGGAAAGTCAACCTTGCCGCAGTCTTGAAGTAGAGCCCTGATGCTGTATGGTCCTGAAAAACATTGCTCTTGCGATGGTGCTGCGCCCAATGAGCCAACATGGGAAGACAGGACCCATCTGGGAGACCACTACTTTAGGAACGTCCAAGCCAAGCCCACCAGGGAGTCAGTGTTCAGGGCAGAACTTTGGTCACAGCCCTGCAGAGCACTGGAGACCTGGACCTGGTCTTGCATTGCCCAAAACCAGACTCAGGTGCAATACTGGCCACACAGGTCACACCAAGAGAAACCTGCCACCAACCTCGCTCCATCTCAGAGAATCGCATCTCCTGCACATTCAGAGATGAAGAAAACCCTCAGCGCCAGCAGAGGAACAGGCAGGGAAGAAGGCAGCAAACACCTCCATCGCTGTACGAAATCACATAAATCCTCAGCGACCAGCACTCGGAAACTTGCTTTTGATCTCAGGTTATGCCTGTAGCGTCTCTTTGATGAAACCTGTCTTTCATAAACAAAATCTAGCCCAGGGGACAAAGAGGGTAATCAAACATCTCTGCTTGCTATTGAATCTCCCAAAATAAACAGCATGTTCACAGTATCAACCCAAACTTTGCTCATTCTTCCCAGCTATCCTTATCTCAGCCATTTGAGTGCCGGTGTTCTCCAGCAAAGTGTGTCACGCCATCTTCATCATCCTCACTGCATTACTGCAACAAACCGAAACCTTTGCTTCGGCCAAGAACCCCCCTTGCTAAGGGTGTTATCACACAGGATGGAAAGATAACTCCAGCCCCAAAGACGTACACTTCATGGAACAGCTCTTCATGACCCTGAGGAGCAGCACTGGGAAACATCATCTCTATTGACCAGCACCTATGATAGCGAAATTCAGAGATCCCACAGAATTATTTCCAGTTAAGACAGAGAAGTCCAACTCCCTCAGTCTCCCACCCACAGCCCCGGGTGTCCTGCAGAAACCACAGCTTCCAGAGATTCACCCTCATCATGTAATGAAAGATCAGCCTCCAAGCAGCAGAGAGGACTTGGTGCAATGTGCTGGAAGGAGCACTAGTTAAAGCATCAGGCAAAATTTGTTTGCAACAAGGGCACCAAAGCACCAGACCAAGGAGCTTGGACACCCTTCTTCATAGGAAGAGTTTAAGAGCAGAGAAGACAAGTGTGTCCAAAATGGCCCTACGCTACTAGTGCAGAAAGACAGGTAAGTCATCTCTATGCTCTTTCCAACAGTCTATATAGGAGTTACCTTCAGTAACTTCATATACAATATAAAGACAAAAAAGATTCATTCAGAAGATTGGAAGTTAAGCAGCTCGAGGGGCGGCTGCTCTGCTTGTTCTTCTCGAGGATCCCGCACGCATCAACTGATGCTCCCTCTGCAAAGCAAGGGAGGACTCTACATCTTCCCGAGCACCTTCTGCAGAGGTGAAGTCCAACTCCGCTCCACACAGGGGGTGCAGAGAACCTCCTCGGCTGAGCCGGACTGTCGGCTCCGTATCATTCAACGGTAATCGGGGTGATTTACAGCCGCTGTGAGACGGTTTCTCACCTCCGGCAGTTGAAACCACGCAGCCCGTCGGACGCTTACAATCAACAAGCTTCTCCACCTCCTTTGCAGTTCAGCAAAATTGTTTTTAAGATCCTTTGTCTAGAATGACAGCTATGTTTACTTAAAAATAAATATGGAGAACAAAAAAGTGCTCTTCCTGAGCTTCCTGAGGCACGGGGGTTTGATTAGAAGGCGTAGGGCTGGTGGGGAGGGAAGTCTTGCTGATCAGCTACGGTAGGTGATACAACTGAACATCTGAAAGGCTGGAAAAATAGCTTTAGAAAGCATTAGCTCCCACACTTTCATGTAATCAGATACAACGCTAGCCAACAAAATCCTGGTTTTAATAGCCAGTCCAAGTTTTACTTGGCTGGCAGACAAGATTGGCTTTCTGTTTTTTAACTCCAGCATAAGTCACTCTTGAGAAACAGATTTTTGCCTGCATCGTATTTTAAACAAGTCAATAAAAATGTGATTTAGAGGAGTCTGTATTAAAAGGTTGGGGTGAGGTTTTTCCATTTCTTATTCCTGAGCAAACGTGATACTCCCATCTATCTGTCTGGCATGTAGGAAGCCTGTCTAGAGCGGCTCCTCTGGAGCATGTGTGATCCCCCAGTGATTTATTAATGATTTTCCATCACTCTGAGTGGACATATTCTGGTTTATAGCTATCTTATTGACATGCTCTTTGCATTATGCTGCCCTTTCCCTTAAGATCTTCTTGTCTGCACAGGTAAGACAGCAGCTCGCAGAAAAGACTCTACATGGAGAAATAAGGATGTCCATCCGAGTGGATTCCATCTATTCAACAGGGAAGGAATCAGAGCTCCTGTCGTTAGCATCCTTCAAAAGAAACCACCTGTTTCCAGGGCACAAGGAGGAAAAGGAAACAAACAACTTGACAATTTCATTTCTATCAGATAAACAGTTTTCAGGCAGGCAGCTATCTGTGAATAGCCAGGATAAATACGCAAGACCACCACAATTAAAGGATGCTAACCAAAAAGGCTTGATATGTGCCAGTCCCAACTACTATATATATAATATAGGTATGTATTTGGACAATTAGGCAGGTTTCCCAAGAAAAGATCATTCCAAACAGGCAGAGCCCATTTGTATTGCAATGTGTTCTTACAATGCATTAGTACAGGATGCATTATTAGAAATGGGATTTTTTTGTCTTCACAGGTCAATTAAAAAAACCCAACAGGTTACTAGGAGCCCTTTAAGGCTTTATTTTTTAATTATTTTTTTTTTTAAATTTAACCAGCCATCTGTGATCGGGGAAAGGTCCCCCAGGAGTTGCAACCTCTCAGGGATGCCGGCATCCCTGTGACCGGCCGGGCAGGAGGCAGGGCAGCACATGAGATACAGCAAACACATGACCACAGATCTAAAAATACGCTTGCAGTAACGCGGCAGGCCGAGAATAGACCCAGTGGGGGGTGAGGGGTGAAGCCGTTGCAACAGGATTTTCTTTGTTTTATCTTTTGACACCTTCTGAAGGCTGCAACTGCGAAAGATGAGCCCTGCGAGGTGAATCTACGTGCTTGGCTCCCCGCAACATCCATCCCTAGGGAATGGCTAGGTGATGCCAGCAGCAAGCCTTGCCGCTTCCCCCAGTTGCACCAGTACCTGGGAAGCCGGCAGCAGGTCAGGCATCACCGCCTTGGACTCATTTTGACATCTTTTGCAAGAAAAATGAGCGTGGTGGCTGTAGCTGGAAGGTTTCCTCTGACACCGTCCTCCCCACGGGGAGAGGAGCGCGCTTGTAAGAGCACGAGCCAGCACCTTCCCCAGCTGAAGGGATCAAAAACCCTACTGAAAGCAAAGAGTTATTGATCTGCTCGTCCCAGCAAGGGGAGGGAAAAAAGGTACAACCTGTCTAGAACAGGCACATCTGAACGCAGAGCGTGAAGAAAGGTCCTGCCAGGCGCTGCATCAAGGTTACTTCCCAGGGGAGACGTAAAGGGAGATCACAGTCACCGCCGGGTAACCTAAGGGCCTGCCACGAGGCTGTAACATCCCATTTTCTCCCCAAAAAGACACCAACATTTTCAGAACACGCGTTTTGAGATGGGGCTGGAGCCCAGGCAAGAAATGCAGCAGGTCTGGGGAAAGATGCATCCCCTGCCAGCTGAAAAAATATAAACCCACCAAAAAAACCCACATATAATCATAGAATCATAGAATGGTTAGAGTTGGAAGGGACCTTAAAGATCATCAGGTTCCAGCCCCCTAATGGGCAGGGACATCTCCCACCAGACCAGGTTGCTCAAAGCCACATCCAGCCTGGCCTTGAACCCCTCCAGGGATGGGGCAGCCACCACTTCCCTGAGCAACTTGTTCCAGTGTCTCACCATCCTCACAGGAAAGAATTTCTTTCTGGTATCTCATCTAAATCTCCCCTCTTCCAATTTAGGACCATCACCCCTTGTCCTGTCACTACACTTCCTGACAAAGAGTCCCTCTCCAGATCTCCTGTAGCTCCCTTCAGACTTTGGAAGAATGATGAGACGATTCACAGATTCACGAGCTGGTCGATGTGGGGGTCAGGAAGGGCTGTACCATAGTCATTTACTCCAACTTGCTTAATTAAGAGAGTAAAGAGAATTGTAGACCCAGGGAGCCCCCGTGCCCTGCTCTGCAGCACCTACACCAGGTACCCTGTGGGAAGCTGACCCCCCCAACTCAAACCCCACGCAGAATCCAGCCGAGCCCCCGGTAAGCTGGTGCAAAGCTTAATTAGACGACGAGCTAAAAACCCAAACCCCACCTCCAGCCTGAATGTCTCCAGTGTCCACTTGCAACCCTCCCTGTTTTCAAAGCCAGTTACCAACCACCGCTGAAACCACCCCTGTCCCTATTTATACACGGATGGATCAATTCTTCGTGTCCTCCTGGATGAACTAAATAGACTGGTTTTCCTTAATCATTTCCCCGAACACTGGCTGCCACAAATACTTCTCCCCGGTGCGCTATCTGCTGACATGGGACTAATGCAGAGATTTATCCCCCAGGCAGCCCATCTTTTATTTATCTCTTTACCCCTGGCCGAAGAAGCCCCAGCCTCCCGCACCGCTGGTAACGATGGCATTCAACACCTTCCTCGAAGGAACCGCCACTTAATATGCAAATTGGACAAATCAACTTTCCCTTCAAGTTCATCGGCGTTTAAACAAGGGCAGGTTGCTGCCGGTGTGGAGCGGGGCTCCAACTCGCCAGGTCTAAGGACAAGGGGAGGAATTATGATAAATACACCCCTCGTATCACAGAATCACAGAATGATACGGGGTTGGAAGGGACCTCTGGAGATCATCTAGTCCAACCCCCCTGCCAAAGCAGGTCCACCCAGAGCAGGTTGCACAGGAACTTGTCCAGGTGGGTTTTGAATGTCCCCAGAGAAGGAGACTCCACCACCTCCCTGGGCAGCCTCTTCCAGAGCTCTTCCACCGTCAAAGTAAAGAAGGTCCTCCTCATATTTAGGTGGAACTTCTTATATTCAAGTTTGGGTCCATTTCCTCTTGCCCTCTTCTCCTTGTATTGATCACAAACCCATCGGGTCCATCACTCCAACTGTGTCTGGCGCCAGATTAGTGTCTCCAGCAGCCGGTCTTCTCCTAGCTGGCAACCAACACAGCTTCCCACAGCCTGGTTTTGCTGCAAGGGAATGTATTAGGAGACTGGGAGGGAAGAGCTCTCCCATCCTTCCCTCTTCAAGGCACACAACCCCAGTGCAACCCAAGCACTTGGCATCCCATGGGAGACGGGACCCACAGCAGCACCATGGGGTGGCATGGGGTGGAGGAGCCTCACCTTTGCTTGTGGAGCAGCTCGCCAAAGAGAGCTGAGAACCTCGCTCCCACCTCCACACTTACATGGCAAATTGAATTACACTGTTCTCCATCGGTGGAGGGTTTTGCATCGACCCTTTCCACCCTTATGAGCACCCCCAAATCTCCTCCCCATCCTTTTTCCTTCACTGTGGGTGATGGGAGCTGCACCCTTTGACTCCCAGCTGGGAGTGAGCAAGGAGCCTGATTTGTAGCACAACCACGGGGCCAGGCACCAGTAAGGGGTGGATGCAGCAATGGAATGGTTAGGGACAAGTCCTGCCGGCAGCATCAGCTCCCGAAGAAATTATGGGATTAGGGAAAAGTCCAAAGCAGCAGCTACAACCGGGCTGTGC
The DNA here is from genome assembly GCA_013399435.1 of Arenaria interpres. Taxonomy (NCBI): domain Eukaryota; kingdom Metazoa; phylum Chordata; class Aves; order Charadriiformes; family Scolopacidae; genus Arenaria; species Arenaria interpres. The sequence goes on along the minus strand of VXAK01009610.1, from coordinate 1,922 downwards.
AGGGACTTGTGTTGTATCTGAGCTTCCAGGTGAAGAACCGACCGCCGCCATCGGCAGGCGAGCGAGGAGCCAGGTGTGAAACAGGGCTGGGCTCCTTCTTTTCTCCCCCTCCCTTCTTCTTCAAGGGCTGTAAAGTGCCTGAAAATAGAACATTTTGTGATGGCAGTAAAAAAAAAAAGTTACATATAAAAAGAACTAGGTCAATCAGCTAATAGACGTGATTTAAGAGAAAAATCGCAGCGTTCGTAATGGGCTAAAAACAGCGCTGATGCGTTGCCGAGAAAGAATATAATTAAGAGGCTTTTTAAAGCGGCTCTCCCCCACCCCGGCCGCAGAAATCACAGCTCACACTACCAGTATTGCTTCCACCTCATGGAGCAGGAATGCGCTGGCGTGCCGCAAGCTGGCCGAAGAATGCGGAGTTTCCGTGGGCCGGGAGAAGATCCCGAACGGCAGCGGTTCCCGGCATTCCTTCGAGGGTGCATCACTGCTATCCAGTTACAACGCACGGCAACNGGGTAGGGGGGGGGAACAGGATATCTGACATTTTAATTCTTTTGGCGTTTAACGAAGGGGGCTGAGAAAGCAGGTGTAGCCCAGCAGATAAAGGAATGAAATAAAAATTTAAAAATTGGATGGGCGATGGGGCATCTCTTATTTGAGGGTCCTGGGAGGACCGACGATGGGTACTTATAGAACGAACGCACCTTCCAACAGCGTTCATTCAAGAACAAGCTTCTTGGAAGAAAACTCTGCCCTAATTAGGTGCAGATGGCCCAGTTCAAACAAGCAGGGGACAGGGCTCGGGAAATGCCGAGAGGAGATCTCCAGCCCCGCGTTACACAAGGGGTCATGCCGGCAAACCCCCTGCCTGCCTTTGGACCCCAAACACCAAACCCACGTCTGAAAAGAGGACGGGGGACTTCCCTGGAGTCTCCTGGGGGCGCACAATGACCCAGGGATAAGTCCTACACCCCTCAAAGTTTGCTGGAGCTAAAGGGCCGTGACCTTGACTTGCATCCCTATGTACCCCTGAGGGTCCCACAGCTCCAGAGACCGGCCAAGATAGCGTGAAGCCATCGCCCCGTGTCCAAGATGCTTGGGAAGCATCTCTGGGGACATCCCCACCCACTCTGCTCTGCCAGAGAGGAGCAAAGTGGATGAGTCAGACCCAGAAAGTTCATTCCCTCGACTTCTGCTCCGTGCTATAATTATCCTTTGGGGTAATTAGATAAGCAGCCCTTCCTTTAATCTTGCCATAGCTACATTGCATGTGGTACCATGCACCGTGGGAGCTGGGGGGCTGCCACCCAGAGCTGGTGTGCTCCTTCCCAGCCCTTTTCATCTTCACCCATCCCAAACACAAAGCCACTTGGGATCAAAACTAAACGCACGTCGGCTGGAGGTGATGCGGGGAGAGGGGGTCAGAGGAAAAAGACGGGGAGAGCTGCTCATCTTGAGAAGCTGCTATCTGTCCAGCAGTAGTTTAAAGCCCAGTTACCCCAGTTTGAGCTGTTCCACCTCCCCCTAAGTATCCTAGCAAGGAGCCGGAGCGTCAGGCATGCCAAGCTTCCCGCTGGAAAATTTTGGCTGGTGCCTCCCCCTCCCTCCGCACAAACCCTCGCCCTCCCTCTCTCGCAGGCACGCACAGGGAAAGGGAGGGAAGAGACGAGCAAAAACCACAAGCAAATGTTCTGGTGCAGTATTTCCCCTCATCAGACTTTCATACTTGAGACTCGAATCATACTTAGAGAGTTTTTTAAAAGAAAAAAACAAAAAGCCCTTCGCCTGCGCCAGAAGCAGCTCCAGCGGGACACGCTGCTCTCGCCGGGGTGAACAGAAACCCCTCTGCAAGAGCTTAAATAAACTGGAAAATAATTAAACATTACTGCCAAATTTATTATTATTTTTTATATATATAT
>VXAK01009609.1:43737-102325 GCA_013399435.1 Arenaria interpres | reverse complement strand
GTAAATATATATATATATAAAACAAATTTTTCAGCTCACTAAATGTAGTAAAGTTGAATGTTGTTACCTTGAAGTTCGTTCTTCTTCACATAACAGCCCAACCTGAATTTTGAATATATATGAATCTACTCTACAAATCAGTTTGATCTACCCTAGAAAGCAGTCCGTTATTTTAGGTTTTTTTGACAGAGTATACACCCGTATTACAATCGAGCACAGTTTTTGGTCAGAAAGCAAAACAAGAGTTGTGATGTGCCTTTGCTAGATTGGGATACAGAACCTAAAGTTTGAACATGAACTTCCTCACAGTACTGTGCAGAAAGCCTTTCCTGTGTTTAGAATGAACAAAATTAATTGTTCCACTGCACAGGGTTGTTCCTATATCACAGTGTTTGAGGCAAATGCATTATTTTAAGAGGGTCATAATTGTTTTGAGCGCCTAACAATCTCTATTTTTTAACACCGATAGCGCTGTTTGCTATCCCTACAATTTTAACACTAAATGCTCTTAATGCAGTCACAGCAAACTGATCACACTGTTCTAAGTTTAAACACATGGAAGAAGTCTGTGCCACATAAAAAGATGAATTCCACACTGCATGTCCTCTCCAATGTAAATATCTTTTATCATATACTCCAACTAAAAAAAAACCAAAACAACCACTTTTGCATTTCTCTAATGGTCATTTATAAAAAAAAAAATAAAATACTTCCATGAGTTGAACCATTGCAGCAGAATGTTGCACTACTGTACAAAATTCAGAGATTAATTATAACAATGGAGTTTCTGTCAATGCTATAATAAAATATGTAATATCTCATATGAGTATCATGCTATGTCACCTATTTATCTCACTTAGTCCATACTTTTCATGCACCATCTCATAATACATTAGAAATGCTCAGATACGGCTTCAAACTGTCCTTTTACCTTTACTGGGCTTCGAAGGGAAAACCAATTGGAATTATTAACAAAAATAATGCAGTTCAGGGAGTACAAGTCTAACGCTTCCAGGAAATTAGAGATCTGTGAGGTTTTTTATACATTCTTATTGATCTTGGGCAAGATCAACTTCAAAGTTTTAATTTTTGGTGGGTTTGACTTTGAAAAGCGCAGGTATATGTTTGTTTCTACAAAAAATTTACACATCTGAATCTGCACTCTGTAAATGCTTGATTTGCTTAGAATAGACAGCCCATTGTGGCTGTCTTCGGTGGTCTAGGTGCTAACAAAAAGTAACATTTTGTCATGACCTTTCTCTTTTACACAACAGGCAAACAAACCAAACCACAACCACTGGAACCAAAATTTTTACTTCTAGTGGACATTGTACTATAGCAAACATATATTTTATGTGGTTTGGATAATTCTGTATCAGAAACAATACCTAGCTGACTTGAGACATTAATAGAGCAACTTATTGCCAATTTGACAAATTTTTTAGGAAAACATGTTCTGTATCAGTACTTATAAACTTCAAAATATAAAATATTATGTGGTACTGCTAATATTTCGAATGGTAAGTGACAGAACTAGTGAAGTTATCTTTACCGTCAATGGATAAACAATGAATTAAAAGCTTTCCATAACACAGACACAGTGTGATAAGGAATATTTTTGCAATGCTTGTAAGATTAGCATTAAAAGAGGAAGAATAACAGCAAATATACTTTACCCATGAAGGAAAAACATTCCTTTCCAGAGTACTTTTGTAGTCACCATAGATTTGGAGAATTTCCATGTAAATTAGGAATAGTAGACTATGTCTCAAGTACTTAGTGGATGAAAGGTTGCATCTACATGATTTAGTTAGAACTGTTAAGGAGTAAAGCAGAGGACACAGCATGAGACACTATTGATTCTACTTTGATGTAATTGTTTCCTGCCATTTTTTTTATTCCAAAATAGTTTGCTGTGGCAAACATTAATTTCTGCACTTAGAATTGGTAAAGCAAACTGAAAAAAAAAAAAAAATGGGGCTGCTGCTAGGAACCTGTATCATACAAATAAGACAACTTTATATTGAGTTCTCAACCTCTGGGGTATCTATCTACTGCAAAGGCTTAGGTGCATTTATACATTATGTGATTGTGTATCACATACTGTACACACGTACAGATACTGGTATGTGCTCGACCATAACAAAAGGCAAAACTCAAGAGTCCAAGTCATTCACATGAAACCCATAAGATGGCATGCTTCTTAGAGCGATACAGCTCAACAGACTCGACATAGAAAAAGAGAACCTGTTCTCTGTCTTTAAGTCACTACTATTATTTGTTGCAGTTACACAAATGGCATGTTATCACGGAACCACTATTATCTGTGAAATAGCATATAGTGCAGTATAGGCTGTATGTGAAAGGTATGCAAAGACTGTGTTTTCACCTACTGTGTGGATTAATATGAAGACTTTTTTTCTCATTATTTTTAAGCGAAAGATGGAAGGCAAATTAAGTGTTGTTGAAACACACTCTGTACAATTGCACTAAATTTAAGAGTGGCATTGAATGTAAGGTCTTAAAATCTGTGCATAAGTTTGTAAGGCTGAAGCCTAAGTCAGCACAGAACTGTAAACACAATATTTTAGAGTACTTTTCTTCAGTCAGTTATTCTTTCTCTGAGAAAGGCAGTTCTAAGCCTGGAAATTTTGCTAAACTAGGGGAAAAAACCAAACAGACAAACGGAGAATTTTCCTAATTTCACTTATGTTGGGATGGGGAAAAAGAGCAGTAGAAGACATGCAGTGTTACTGTGCAACACAAAAGCTAGTGAATACAAAAACATTTTTGATTTATTGTGATGGTACCACAATCCCTCTTATCATACCTGACCTTTCTGACAAGGCTTTTGTTCCCAGCAGGTCGCATACTTCAAGTATGTTTCTAATACCTTTTAAAATACAACTCAGCAGGTAGAAATAAAAATGATGACTTTACTTAATTGTGAGCTAGGCAAGGAAATCTTTGCTGTCACATTTAAATTTTAATTTTAATCTGATACTTATGTCATTATGGATACAAAATCTCCAACATGAAACTCTCTGTCATATCGGAGATAAATATCCAGTATTTCCAGTGTTTTGAGGGAGGAGTTGTCTAGGTTTATAAATCATTCTGAAGAACAAAGCACCATCACTAGTTCTTTCAATGTTTGCCTTGTGACTGACAGACAACTTGTATCACGATACTTAATGAAGTACTTTAAACCTTTAACCTGAATGTTGGTTTTCCTTTAGTTTGCAGCAAGAGAATTCACTGTAACCTAAGCATGAATTACAGTTGCCAAGGATTCTGCTGGAGTTCAAACTGATTACAAGTAGATCACACATAAACATTCACGACAGCAATGGGTATATTGTTCTATTTATAGCCAAGAACTCCCAAGTGACACTGGTGTTAAAGCCAGCCACAGTACGGTATAATAAAAGTACCATTGAAACCCCTACTAGAAAGATACAATTTAGAAGTACCCCCTAAGATCCCTCCCCCCCGGCCCCCATCAGTTTTAAATTAAGGCCTCAGCAATGTAGCCCATGAGATAAGGCCAGTCTTTTATATTCACAAGTCTTAAGTTCTCTTTTGATAGCTGATTCCAAAACATCTGGTTGCCATTTTCCCTCTGTTCACATTGTGTCACTGGTGTAGGTCAGGAGATTTGCTGCCAGAGTCATTTAGCCGAGGTAACTTCATGGGTGTTACCTTCTCAGGCAGATCTGCTTCTTAGCATTTTGTAGCTTTTCTTTTTCCTCTTTTTTTTTTTTTTCAAATAAAAATGAAACAAAACAAAACAAAACCAAAACAACAACCCCCCCAAAAAGAAGGGATGCTTTTCAGGTGAAAGCAATTTGTTACTGCTGTTCAGTCATCAATCTTCACAGGAAGTGAATCTGAGGTCCCAGGAGCATGGGACTGGGAGGGAATCCATATAGATGCTTCCTCACCTCTTGTTACTTTCTCCCATTGGTTGAGATTGTCCCTGCAGGTGCAAAAAAGTCAAAGAGGTAAAGCATTGTTCGTAAGTTTATTGGGATTTCTTCCTAACAATATTGTCTGCTGTACTGTACTTGAGGTGTAGCTTTATGCACTGCCTGCATATCATCCAAGCTTTTATCATCGTTACATTATTTCATCCTTCACCTTCAGTTAGCCCATATTGTAATTCTGTGCGGCTCATATACATATATATTGACTGTATATAAGCCTACGGTATACCTTCCCCAGAACAAGCCCTGGACCTAAAGGTTCCTGCTCTAGAAATTTCTAGCCCTCGTGGCTGCAGAGAAAACCCAGCTGTGACCCAAGAGAGACATGTCCGCAGAGACCCTGAAACAGCAAGTCTGGAGACAAGTGGCCTTCCTCACTTTGGACTTCAGGGATTTCACCACAGCAGACTCTGGCCCTTTTCAAAACCACCACCAGACTTTTGCCAGGAAACGTCCTTCATTGGAAACAACAGAAGGGCATTAAGCCTTCTGAAACTCCTGCACGCAGGCTGCCTGACCATGTATGAAACGTTGCATGCCAACATCAGAGTATCAGCTTTCAGTTACTAATGTGGTGTTCATACTATTCATATACTACGTTTAAAGAGTACCCATCCCTTGAGACAGAAATTTTTACTGCCTCACAGCCTGGCCTTCCCCCAAGTCTAAATTTTGGTTCCCAAGCCATAAAATGATGAGAAATTAAGTTCGCAATGTTCTAATGATCTGAAGGGAGTACAGCCCCATAATTTTACTTGCTGTACACTAATACCACTCCAGTGACTGGGAAGTCTGTGTTGATGGTATCCAATAGCAGACATGTGACCTACAGCCAAATCTAGCATTCAGTCTTCAAATACAGAGAGAAACAGATTAAGCTCAACTGTTTCAGTTTCATACTATCAGATACCTAGTTACTAAAACAACAGTTCTCAGATGTCTTCAGTAAACAAACAGGAATGTAAAAGTACTAAGGTGTTACATGCTATCTGTCATATTATCCTATTACATCGGAATTTACATGGCAGAGCTCTTCTGATTTTTATGTCACAGCTTTGCTGAAAGAGTTGATAAAATAGCAAATAATGAGCTGAAAGCACAGAAAACAGGTAAGAAGAGAAAATGTCACATTTTCCAGGGACGGGTGAAGGCAGGATCAGATGGAGTTTACTGAAGAAAGCTGGTGCCCTCTAGGGGAACACCTACACCATTTTCTGCACGCAGATGGAAACCTGCTCTGCTAGCGCTCCAGGCCAACTGGAAGTCATGAAGGCAGCATTAATATGGCACTGAATATCAGCTAATACAATCAGGCAATAAGGATCAGAAAAACAGAACCATACCTATTTCTAGGTCTCTTTCCTGAAATTGAGAAAGAAATGAGGAGAATTGCAGCCAAAATATTTTTAAAAATAGTTTTTAAATTATATCAGTTTCAGCAAGAATTGAAAAACTTGAAAGCGTATCAAAAAATGTTTAAAATTAATGTCTGAAATATAGGAAAATTAAATCATCTCAAACTCAACATAAATGTGCTGTCATAGATTTGCCACTTTGGTAGGCCTAGTGAGTACGTGTGCTACAAAACACACATAGGATTTATTCTGAACACTGTAACACAGGTAGCTGGTAATTTTGATCTATACAGAATGATAAGACAGTATTTAAAAATGTGGAATAAATTACGGGACAAGAAAACCTTCTAGATTCTTAGCTGCCGCCTTACCTCAGGGAAATCAGTGACTGACACTTTTTTTTTTTTTTAAGATGTAGATAATACACTTAATTTGCCTTTGTGCTCCCAATCAAGCCCTGGCTCTTCCCTGGCTCCTAAGTGTCTGGAATAAATGCCCAGAGGCTCTCAAAAGTAAAACCTTGATGCTGACATGCTGTCTTAGGTGCTTCCGCTGTTATTATTTGCAGGCAGTGTATGTGTTCCAAACAATTTAGCAGCTTAAACACTGCTTTCCAAGAACAAGCTGGTAAAGGGGTGATATCAAAATGGGTTCAGTCAGTAGCTGAGGCAATACCAAAGAGGAAGGAGGCTGTGTTCCTCTCATCACACTGAATAAAAGTTACCCGTGAAAAATAAAGGAAAGAAAATGTAGTGCAAAATCAGCTATTTGAAACACTCTGGAGTAACCTAAACCCTGCAATAACATACATTTTAGTAACTGGGGAGTTGAAGATAGATCTGTGCTCTTGACTTCCTACTCTGCATCTCCAAGTCCGAACTCTCAACACCTCCTCCTCAACCACCTCAGACAGACAGCAGAGGGTAATTTCAAGGCTCAGCTAAAACTATCAAACTGCTCCTCAGAAGACTTTGTGCCAGGGTGTGGTTTATCAGGAATCTCTAGTTTTATGGAGATCTTAAACCCCATCCAGACATCTATGCCCCAGTTCTGCATCTGCTTGACTAGAAACAAGTAACTGGAAACACTCATGATAAGCATTACTGCATTTCTGATGGTGGGTATTATAGTTGATGCGGTTTAGTCCAGGTAAACAGTGTAGAAAGCTTTCTGACTGAAAACATGGTTATGCAAAGCACAACCTATGCTCCAGTTACATGGATCGAATAAGCGACCACTTAGCTTTCAGCCATCAATACAGCGGGAACTAGATGCCTTCATGCAAGGATTACAAAGAGGAAGTAGTTAGAAAACTTCCAAGATCTCAGATTACCCCTCAGTAAAGCAGTTGGGTGACTCACGACCTCGTAAAGACTGAAAGGATCACAAGCAGTTCTGTAGTTTACTTCATGTTCTCTAATTTCACACTGAAAGCAACTCTTCTTTATTTGTCAGAGTACACATTAAATTTTCTATAATCAAACTATCAACACGTACATATCAGGTCAATGCGGCTCAAGGAGTACATATTCCTACCCTGCATTAAAACTCCAAATCAGGATCTGGACTTTGATACTGCTATGATAGTAACACACTCCACAGCATTTTGAAACTCAAGAAGAGTTTAATGCTATACTGTGACTGATAGAACCACTAAAATATGCACTTATGAATACTTCCACATTACTCAATTTAGGATAATAAATTACTGCCTATTACTTACCAGACATTGTTGCTTTCATAACTTCTAAGGACGGAAGACACAACTATAAGGATCACCTAGCCCGAGGGCCTGGAGGAGACAGGCCTTGGCAATTTGCTCACAGTAACTGCGCCTCAGACCTCTATCCCTTTTACCCCTCTCTTTTAAAAAGTATACCTAGCCTTGGCTTAAGATCTTCAACTGACATTATTCCAAGTGCTAAAAAAGACGTTCACCACATTACTTGTTTGAACATTTGGGTTTCAAGTAGTCTTTACCTGCTAAATTAATGAGCTTTGTCTAATCAGAAAACATATTATGGGAAAGTTACAGATTTTGATAAACTCATTCTTTTGGATAAACTAAATACATCATGTCAGATTTTTTTAGTCTCTCACTATTAAGATCTCAAAACATTCTTTAAGCTCTTTCTTAATCTTATTTGCTAGTGTCTTTATCTACTCTTCTTACAGCACAGATGCTAAACAGGATTCCAGCTGTAGCCCCATTAACGTAATAATTGCAGAGGTTTAGTCTCTAATCCTACTTAATATTCCCTCCATATCCATCTAAGTGTTGCACAGCCATGCCCAGCAGCAGGACCTTAGAGCAACTATTATTAATGATGGCTCCTTGAAAGTCACTGTTTCACATGAGATAGTCCTCTGTCCCACTGGTCCAGACCTACATATTCTTCTCATAGCTATATGAAACAGTGTTTGGGTGCAAATGAAACTATTTTTGCTAACCATTATGCAAAAATTTCATAGTATTTTGTACATAGTGGGCACCCTTCTGTTACTTCACACAGATCTGTGTCCACAGGATCAGGAAAGTGACAGAGTAGGTAGATCTGCCTTACAGGACAAAGAAAAAGTTCAATGCAAGCTAGAATTTAAGAAACACAAGAGAAAAAAAAAAAAGAAAAAAAAAAAGAGAGATGCTAAGTAAGAGCATAGAAAAATCATAGGCCTCTTTTCCCTGAATAAAGACTGCTGGCATTGTATGAACCAACTGTTTTTCTTTAGAGAATACTGATTAACCTGAAACTGGAACATTTTCATGAAGCATACTGGTTTCAATAAAGTTTTGTCAGAAAAGATTGCTAAAGTCCAGGATATGATTATTTGACAAAGAACCGCCATCATTCCAGGGCAGAAGCAGCCAATTGGTTAAGGACTCTTTCCTCTCCTTCAGAAAATCCCAAGCTACACCCCATCTGCTTGACAGGGCAAAGTTACATTTGCCTCTCTCACATCCCAGTGGCACTACTCTTACACTCCTAATTACTGAATATTCCAGGGATCTTTCTTTTCCTGCTTTTTAATAATGACATGAAATAAAACATGTCAAAACCACATTTTTTAATGAAACAGAATTCTAGCCAATCTTAGTTGTGAGAACCATGTTGAAGTAAAAAGGACACAGAGGGAAATTGCACTGAACCAGCCTAAATAGGGATATGTAAGCACTGAGCCAGCTTCTTTCTAAGAGCTTTAAGCGTCAAACACATTTTAATCAGCTGTGTCTGTAGATCTGCATTGGATAGTCCCAGACAGTAGTTATTGCCTCTGGGTTTCTGCATAGATTAATGAGAGATGCATATCCCTGTTTATCTGCTTGCAAATTCTAAAATTAAAGGTCTGTATTTCCAGACAAACTTGCAAAACATGTTTGCTTTTTAACCAAGCTCCATGCTGTGCAAAAGTTTGCACGTTAACTCACCTGCATGCTCGGAGTAGTGGCCCAGTAGGAGGAAAGATCTGTGCAAGAGTGGTGTAACATGGGATGGCTACAGCATTGTAGAACCCAATCTATGAAAAACAACAATGAAAAAAAAAATAAAAATTAAATGTTGCCAAACTACAATGCTGAAAGTTAACAGCCAACTAGCTCAAAGCTGCTGACTACTTACTTAATTACTACTTCTGTTAGTAATTCATACTTCTGCACCTCCTCTTAATATCTGAATACTTTAAAATGAAACACTAACAGTGAAGTCTCTGCCAACCGCAAGTTGCTTACCTCCCTCTCTTTTACGACTAATATGGCTGCTTCAGATAGGATTTTCTACAGGACTTTTTCTTATCCAATTGATTCAATTGACTTACTCAGGATCCATCTGGGTTTTTGGTGTCAGTAGTGGCAGGAAGTAGGTGCAGATCGCAGAGCCATTTCTGCAAACATTGTTCTTGTGATCAAATTTTTTTTAAAAAAAAGTAAAGTTGTGCAGCATTGCCCAACATATGATCAGATTGTGGATTGCTTTGATGTCCTCCAGAGTATGTATTCCACAGCTCAATTCACTTGAGCTTGTAGGGGCTTTGCACCTTTGGAAAGTTTCTAAAAGATGTGCACTGTGATCAATAATTGGTTTGCAATTTCTTTTCACGTATATGGTTCGGTGATATATTTTTACCATTATCATATACATCTATTTAGAGAACATCAAATGAGCACCTTTTTAATGATATCTGATTCATACAGGCTTAGGGGCCTATGACAGCTACCATGTCACAGCTAAATTGTCGTGACATGAGGGAATTTTTAGAAAGTGCTACTTATATATTAGCAAGTATGACAGGTAAAATTCAGATCCATTATAACATCACTCATTTATACCAGACTCTCATAATAATTACAGTAGCACACTATGATCCCTTTTCTTTGGGTAGAGTTCTTAAATGTTTTTTAGTGAAATGTTACGTATTGTACTGTGACCACAGCATTTGATAATAAATCTTTTTAAGAGCCTAAGCATTGCCCCTTATTCAGAAATCAAAGAGCAACTCTTGTCCTCACCTCCATTAACACTGAGATTCCTCCCTTAGTGCTACATAACCAAGTCCATTCTGTACTTTTTAAAAAAATAAGATACATTTTCTGACCTGAGAACACAACAGTCTGAGTTGAAGCAACCATGATGTAACCAACAGAAAGAAACTGCAGCTGGTGAGAAGGCAAGGCTGCACTCAGCTGTGATGTCTGCTTATCAACAAAATGCTTGCTATTCTGCAGAGTGCACTGTTTTCTTATGTTTTTTTTCTTGTGTTTTTTTTTTTCTTTTCTTGTTTCTTTGCTTTTAAGGGGGACTATTGTGTTTTGTTGGAATATAGCATATTACCCCATAGCTATTAAAAATTAAAATGGGAACTTAGGTACAGTCACACTGTAGACCTTCTGGCTCAATGAGAAATGTGTTTCCATCACAAAACACGAAAGAATTCAACCAAACTAAGTTCATCTGTAATATATTCCAAACAATTTTCTCTTTGGAACCCCAGTATTTATAATAAAATGTGTCCTTGAAGGTCCTGAAAGCTTTTAAACTAAAATGTACATCAATCAAGGAGAAAAAACCCTAAAAGGCTCAATGGATTTAGGTTTTGAATAAAGCCAAGCTTATTAAAACATTCCTTTGTGAGAGTTTCCATTTCTGACCAGAGCAAACTCAAACAAATCCCTTTTGTAAAAGGTTTAGATTACCTGAATAAATTATTCCAGATTTATTTTTATGTTGCTGTGGCTAGAGAGAAAGCCTAGTGGTCGCTCAGGTATGAGCAAATTATTGAGGTCACTGTTGCAGGAGAGGCAACGTATATCTATCCTAAAGATGCATAAACAAGAGGAACTAGAGGGTATTTTTTGTTCTGACTGAAATAATAAAGCACCTTTAAGATTTTAACCCTTGCTACATAAGAGTAAACTTTTTATTTTCATCTTGAAAACTGTATTTCTGGAGTAAGCTAAATGGCTGAAGCATGTGAACTGTTCCTTCTCTCTCCCTTCATTACTCAAGATGGCTTGACTTCCTTATTAAAAGGGCTTTCAGGCCACTGCATAGTTTTGTCATTTCTATTTTCTTCACGTGTTCCAAAAGGAGAGGCAGAAAAGAGGCTGATGGGATCCTTGCTGAATCAGAAAAAAATTCTCAGTGCAGGCTCCACAGAAGGAACACAACAAGCTCAGAGACCTTACATGAGTTGTGCTGCAAAGGGTGTAAACCTCAACAGACACCAGCTGATCCAGCTGCTCAAGAGGAAGAGCTAAGCACAAGATTTCTCAAAGATGAGTACTTGAGGCAGAAATAGGTTTCTTCAGCTATTACATGTTTATACAAATCCTCATTTCCTAAACATCATTGTCATTCAAATAAGGTATTAATGCTTTAATTAAAATCCACATAAAAATACTCATTAATGCTTTTTGTTACAGCCCAAGGAAATGGATGATAATGCTTTATTAAATTCTTCAGTCTCTACATAAATATAGGAATGGTTACTTTCACAGAATTATATATATCCTAAATCTCACATTTTGTTGTAACATTGTAAGATACAGCAGCTACAAATATACTACTGAAGTTGGCTTTTAATGTCCTATCATACTTAACATTTTACTGTTATACTATTAAGCATGAAACAGAGCACAAAGTAAAAAAGAACCTGATGAAGATCTTGGAACAATACTTATTGCGTTTTAAAGAGAAACATCTTTTGATGCAGCCCAGGATACAGCTGGCTTTCTGAGCTGTCAGTGCACATTGCCGGCTCACGTCCAGCTTTTCATCCACCAGTACCCTCAAGTCCTTCTCAGAAGGGCTACTCTCAAACCCTTCATCCCCCAGCCTGTATTGATACCGGGGGTTGCCCTGACCGAGGTGCAAGACCCTAAATTTGGCCTTATTGAACATCATGAGGTTCACTTCTTGTGCTGGGATGCATCTCGTCTGGTCCCATAGACTTCTGAATTTTCAGGTTCCTCAGGTGGTCAGGAATCTGATCTTTGCTGATGGTGGGAAGGACTTTGCTCCCCCAGTCCCTACCTTGTGGTCCATCCCCTTGAGAGGAGGAGTTTTCTCATATGTGTTTTATTAACACTATAAACGCATCATTTAACTTAGAGACTTCATACCTGACCCTGAGGGACTTCATCTTTCTTGTCTCTGTCCATCATAGGAATAGGCTGAATACCCGTTTTCTTCATTTCATCACCCTGGAGAAAAGCAGAGTGTGAGATTAGGAAAACAAAAATCAAGACTACTGAAGTCTGAATTTCCATCTTCTATTGTATGTCAATCTAAAAATCCATAATTTAATATACTGTTTGGTACTGGTCTAAGGCAAACTCAGAAAAGTGCCTAAGGAGGGCCTAATGAGCCTACATTACACATTCAACTAAATGATAATGTAAATGGCAGATACTGAAAATGAAGTTTTTGAGTCAATCTACACACATTTTCCTTGCTTCCAAGGGCACCTCCATAATAAAAAGCAACTGGAAGAATAAAACCAAAGAAATCAGTTCATTCTATTATCTTCTATTCATAGCTAGTCTCATCTTTCAAAACATTACCTGTTTAAAGCACGACAATACAATGACCAGTAGAACACAACTCACCCATCCAAGGAGAAGCTGAGTAAAACAGATTAATTTCAATGTCAACAATACAATCTTTTTCACCATGCTGCTTTGAAGAAGCTGTCTGTCAAACATCCTTCTCTAAGTATGTTATCCATTACACTCATAAGAGGAATACTGGGAAAGATGTAGTATATCCAAAGACCAGATATATGTAATGTACTAGAGAAAATTCTCTACTTAGATTTCACCCATTAACAGCAGAGCAGCCAAAACACATTCTTGAGCACTATACTGAGCCTGAACACAATTAATCCTTAAAAATCCATGTTTTCCATTAGGCTTATGCCTCAACTGCACTGTCAAAACACCACAAAATACCTTTAATCTTGAGGTTATAAAACTAACTACAGCCATAGCAGTGGTTGCTTTCGGCTACTGCTCATGTCTGAGATTCTAAAGTCAATGAGATCTTCAGAGCACTAACCTTATGTACTGGGTTTGCGTCGTGAGGTTTTGGTAGCCTGGGGGCTACAGGGGCGATTTAAATGAGAAGATGCCAGAAGCTTCCCCCATGTCCAAGAGCTAGTGCCGGCACTATGAGGGCTACTATGAGGAAAGTTAATTCCATCCCAGCCAGACCCAATACACTTTAGTTAAGGAGAAAGTTTATGCAGGATAACTGCTCATACTATGCTTGTCTGTGTCTTTTACTGTGAGATTCATCTTACAAAAGTTTATCTGAAAGCTTGGGACATTCCCTAAATCTGTGTTCTATGCTTCTGCTACAGTTAGTGAAGGCAGCTCCAGAAGATAATGAAATACACCTTTCTCATAAGATTTTATCAAGCCACGTTTCAAATGCCAATGAGCCTTTCAAGGGAGGATTTTGGCACCTTTACTTAAGGAGAAGTTTGCAATATAATAACTTGATTCTGGTCTGAGCAGAGTATCTTTCTGTTTGACTGCCTTGCAACTACCTTGAGGGTAGAAAAGATTGAGGCTCCTGGAAGTCAATTCCCTCTCGCACATTTGGCCTCAACAACACCTATTAACTATGATCCTTCTCAATTAAATCCAAGAGTTGTAATCAGGAAGTTATTTTTGAATTGATGTCTGTACTATCCTCTCACATCACATTATTTCTTTCTCCAAGTAGTTAGAGAGGCTACAATCATTGAATCTAACCTCATTTTACTGTGAAAAGAAACAAAAGGAAAGGCCTCCTTCCTCAGCTGATAAATAAGATACCTGTAACAATTCCAAGCACAGATATTCAGTTGATTATTTACGAACTGTAAGCAAATTTTGTTTTTATGCGCCCTGAGTAAATAATATTAAATTTTTTTCCATTTGCTTGAAGTACTGCAATTGATTGATCCAAAACTGTCTGCAGCCGCCGTGGTCTCAGTGATGAGAACCTCAATACTAAATGACTTAGCATCACATGATTTTAAGCTCTTTGATTAACATAAGATATCAAGTGCCTGAGAGACACTTGAAGTCAGAGCTTTGAGAAAGCTGCCCAGCCTCTGACTGATTATGCCCAAACTCAAAGCTCATGAACAAAGCTCAGATTTATGTTTACCATTTCACCTTGAAAGAAAAAGGTATCACAGAATGGTCTGGGTTGGAAGGGACCTCTTCGAGTCACGCAATCCACCCCATACACCTACCCCAGCAGGATCAGCCAGAGCAGTGTGCTGTGTCCAGTCAAGTTTTGAATATCTCCAATGATGGAGACTCCAAAGCCACTGGTAAACCACCTTCACAGTAAAAAAGTATTACATTTAGATGGAACGCATGCACTAGAAACGAGTGTTTTCTTGTGCTCAGTATATGCAATCACATACGTGATTTCCAGAAGCATTTACACCTGTGGCTGGATTTGTCAGCCATCCTGACTGGATCATAAGTTACATCAACATTATGCCTCCATTATATCACCCATAAGACTATTCACTTTCCAGTGGTGACATTTCAGAAAGTACTGATCTAGATCTTTGAGTTTATACAGTCTGCATTTTTCACATATTTTATTGTAGCCTGAGCTGTTTATAATTAAGAGAACGAGAACACGTAAATAAAACACCCACAAGCCATGCACATTTTGAATTCCATAATCAACATGCAACAGGCAGGACAACAATCTCCACGCTATGTGCATGCTACAACTCTGTGGGCCTGATTTCTTTTTTACACCCATGTAAAACAGAAATAATCCCACTGAATTCTGCAGACTTCCATAGGACACATAACAGAAAACAACACTTTATGATACACATGTTCAATAGTAGTTCTGAAAATACAGCGTATCTTCTAAAACTGCATAATTCAACTCTATGCAACACCCTCAGAATTCATTCCTTATCCCTAAAGTATTCACTTTCACTTTAAAAATTAAATGATTATAACATTTACTCAGCGTAAGACACGTGAGAGATTGAATCTTTATTTATGAACATGATTAAGTTAGCATGGCTCAATGCCTTGTTTCAATTCTCAGTACATCTTATCTGTGGCATAACTTTCAGTATATTAAAAAATCAGCGCTCTCAACAGTGCAGGTGTTGAGCTGGCTCACAAAAAGATTCAAATGGTCAGATGAGAACAATTTTAAGGTTTGTCATAGTTCCTTTAGCATTTCCTGGACTCATACTACAGCTTTGTAAGTGTGTTTCATATTTAGGATTTCTAGAATACAAATAGATACTTCCAAAACTACAGTTAGTAACTTAAAAAACTTTACAGATTTTCTTCTGTGTTCCGTTGCTTGGTCACTTTAAGTTAGGACCCACTTTCTACATTCATTTTTAACAGAGAGAAAAAACATTGCCTGAAAATTAGGAAGCTAACTTAATTCTTTAAATATCTTCAGAGTAAACAACAAAACACATGCAAGCACAAATGAACACTTTTCAAAACAAGCACATTAAGATATCCAATACTTATGGTTGGGATTTTTTCCTGGATACTTCCATTCATAAAGACAAGACAGTAAACAAAAAGAAACATACATACCTCAGCCCAGAACTCCGCATATATATCATTGGCTGTCAGTCTGGTAACTGGCCACAACTTTGTTACAGAACACAAATCACAAGCCGTCATCATCAGACCAATCACTCTATCCCTACAATAAAAATACATTAAATTGTAAGTTTGGTAATGAATTAATGGTCACGTTACAAAGTTTTGTTTGCCCTTCTTCAGTTCAATCAGCAGCGAAGTGTATACACTACAAAATTTCTCCTGCCTTGCTTGTTTCTTCCTCACTTGTTTATGACTCACTGGCAAGGCATCATACAAATTGGAAATTATATTCTCTGTAGCATTCCCTGTGTTGTTTGCAACCAGAGTTCATTGACTATCCTCTACGCAATCACATTCATAGAAAAGTACACAAGAATGCCTGCCTGTTAAAACACTCACATGCCCCTCCTTAAATTTCTGAAAATACAGTACAAGTCCATAAAGAGAAAAATGGCATATCCTGCTGCTGCATTTATAGAATCATAGAACTGTCCAGGCCAGAAGCGACCTCCAAAGGTCATCTAGTCCAGCCTCCCCACAGTCAGCAGAGACACCCCCAACTAGACCAGGTTGCCCAGGGCCTCATCGAGCCTCACGTTGAATATCTCCAGGGATGGGGCCTCAACCACCTCCCTGGGCAACCTGTTCCAGTGCTCCACCACCCTCACAGTAAAGAACTTTCTCCTAATCTCCAATCTAAATCTGCTCCCCTCCAGCTTAAAGCCATTGCCTCTCGTCCTGTCACTACTGGCCTTTGTAAACAGGCTCTCCCCAGCCTTCCTGTAGCCCCCCCTCAGATACTGGAAGACTGCTATTAGGTCTCTCCAGAGCCTCCTCTTCTTCAGGCTGAAAAGGCATTTCTTTCTGTTTTTTAAAAAGAGAGGCACATGTGCTCCAAAAAGAGGAAAAGACTAGTTCTGAGTCTATCTCAGGGTACTCTGTCACTGCTTTGTTGGAATGAATTCTAACTCTGACAGAACAAGAATCCGACTCGTAACTCTGTCCCATACACTGACAAATCTGGTCACAGAATACCTGAGCAGCAACAGTGAGATTATAACCATTATTAGAATAAGGCACACCAAAAAAAAATCTTATTTAAACAGTTTTCTAACATTTGCCTACTACCCAAACCTATGGTTTATGAATCTAAGTTTTATAAAGAAAACTGGCAAATTAATGAATGAATTCATGTGTTTTCCACCCAATGGAGAATTTAAGATGACACTTAAGGACACCTACATCTTTGTTAATAATGCCTATTCCATGGAAAAAGCACACAACTTGCTAACTTGCATGCCAATATGATGACAATCATTACAACTGTACCAACAGAAAAATATATCAAGGAAAATATACAAATGCATAATATAATCAATAGATAAATGGCAAAGCGCAATTCCCCTGAGTTAAGAAAGAGGATTCATCAGCCACATAAGGACCAAATTTAGCATTCCATTGCATGCAGAGATACCAACTACAAGCCTTGGATTCTTTAGTCACATTACAAACTGATGTCCTAGATTCGGGCATGTGGCTTTGCATCGAAAATTCTCTGGGGGCAGGCAAGATAAAAAAATACAAACATAATAGAATATTCAATTGCACACTAGATCGTTGTGATCCTTTTTAAATTTTATAAACCAAGATGTCTGGTAAATCAAGATTTCTGGTAAATTTCATTCTGAGATTATCGGGAACTACTATATCTTTGTCTTTTTAAAATGTTGAGGTTTATTCAAGTCTGACAAGCTTCAGTTCCATACTTGGAAATAAGCTTTTAAAAACTGCCCTTCCTAGAGTGTAGAAATAATTTATTCAAAACTACTGGTAAAACCCTGTAAAACTCCTCAGAAAGAAGACCCAAGTACCAAAAAGTTTCCTCTGAAAAGAGATCAGAATCACAACTCAATTTTTTCCCATATTACCTCTCTAATTTTTCCGCCACATTAGATTAATGACAGGATTCATTAAGGGCTGCACGAAGCCCGAGACACATCTCTCATCCAGAGTGCAATATGCTTTGCTTATGTGGACAGTCATGTATTTATGAATATGAATATATGTACTTGTATACTTTTAAAATTTGCTGCTATCTTAACTCACAAAGGTTGAGATCTGACCAGAATTCTTTCCCAAAAAAGCATGTTGACAGAGTAATAAAAATACTGACATAAAAATAAAACTAAGCAATTATTGCACTATATCCTTTTCCTCCACCAGTTCACTGCCTGTGCACTAACTTTCCTCTGCAGATGATCTGTCACTGAACTGTACAGATGACATCCAAAGGCAGTGACATGTAAACATAAAACACTGGAAATTACTTACATACTTGGAATTTTACACACAACTGGTCTTAGAAATCTCACGTTTAAGAAAATTACTGTGTATACAGAATTTTTTTTGCAAAAATAAGGTGTTTCTTTCTGGGACTAATGCCATAGTCAATTAATACCAGTTTGCCTCTTTACCTGTGTGCTTGGTTCTTAAGGTTTAATGCTCCTGCCTGATGCAGCTCTTCAAGCTGTTTTCTATTTCCAAAATATAGGGCAAGGTCTGTGGCGATGATGGCTTTCCGGATGATCTCAAGCACTTGCTCATATTCACTGGAGCTCAGATTGGAGAAGACATTGTGCCCTTCCAGCTATGAAAAAGTAAAAAACCAATAAAAAGCACAAGCTCTAATTCTGAGATGATTTCAGTCTTTCCTTCACCAGACAGATTACAATGGTTTTATAGCCCAATGACAATTTTTGTTGCAAACTCAAATGTTGACGGCCTGAAATTCCCATTTTTATCTTTTGTTTTTAAATACAGTCATGAAACCTATGACTAAACCACTGATTTGGTTTTGGGACTACTCCTCCTGAAGCCTGAATATATTAACAGAGAAAAATGCTACCTTTTTCTTCCCTGATTTATAAGCACTACAGACACAGCACTCCCAGACAGTATTAGTTTGGGAACTCGTGATTCAATCCTAATCCAGAGTACTGCATTGCCAAGTTGGTAAACTGTCTGATCCACTCCGAAGTACAATTTTGATACTGCATAACATATAATATGGATAAGGAAATATCCAAGTTGAAGTACTAAAATAATTCTGTTTTCATAGTGTTCCAAATGAAATGTGCCTGAAATTGCTGCAATTATTGATACAATTTTCTCTATAGAAATAAAGTTAATTACAATACTTTAATGTATATGAACATTTACGGGGAAAAAGCTGCTTTGTTCAACCATGAGTTGATGGAATCATAAACCAATGACAATGGTTACCACTATGGAGGCTCTGGCAACACGCCACCGTCATCTCTTTTCAACTTCCACCATGTATTATTGCACATTTAACTGACAATATCCATGTACTGTGATTGCTCATGAAGCTATATCCCATTTTGAAAAGTCAACACTATTCGCTGTCTCTAAGATTTGGAAAACAACTTGTCAAAATTCTTCCTACTATTGAGAGGAAACAGAATAAAATAAGAATGAATAAGCCAGTCATGTTGAGGTGTGCACATTCACAAATAGAAAATATTATTAAAATATATTAAATGCAGATGTGTTTTGACATTTAATTGACATTTGGGCTGAAGCTCATAAAAAGTTTCCCTGACTTTTGTCAAGCATTTACATAATTTGCTCAAAATAAATCCTCCATGGTACAAATAGGCTTGGTTTCTCTCACCATCCAGAACGTAAACGTCATTTTCCAACATTTTTACTTGGACAAGTAGATTTACTGTGAATAATAAATAGAAAATACATCCGTCTATGTCTCAATGTTCCTTTGACAGACTCTTAAGTCATAGAACATGATGTTTAAAAAACAAAATTCAGAACATTTTAACCCATCATCAACACTTTGGGAGCAGGAAATGTCTACTACTAGTTTTCATGATTCAGGGATTTGGTGACACTTTCCTCCCCAACCTTACTGCCTAATCCACTAGAAAAGGCTATTTGCTCTGATATTTGAATTAATCTAGATTCTATTCTTTAGGCTTTAGAAGCTGCACTATGAGAAAGTCCACTGTGACAGCTTCTGTTCATACTACTAGAAAAGAACTGATTCTGTTAAGTACTGACAGAAGCTGCCATTTCTGAGCATGTCACTTAGGCTTTTGAGTAGTACATACGAAGTATAGTTCCTAAGATTTTATTCTTTCCCTGCTGAGATAAAGCTACTGAATAGAATTCTCTGTATTCATAAATTTGGTGTAGGCTAGAACTGCAGATGGATGAGCAAAGCAGCTATAAAGTTTCAAACAGTGAAAAGTACTGCAAGTTACTAACATAAAATTAAAACTCATTGAGATAAACCCTAAAGGGTTTGGTGGGTTGGTTGGCTTTTTTTTTTTTTTTTTTGCAACCACCTAGGAATTTAGTAAAGCTTTTTGATTCAAACGAAAACCAGCAAGTCCAAAAGGCCGCTCTAATCTGTCTTTGCTGCTAATCACCACCTATGGGCACTCAGGTAGGCAGTGTTTGAATCCACTCTACAGCCCTGACCACCTCTCTCTCTTTCATCACTCACAATGACGGCCAGAGGTAGGAGGTAGTAGAGAAGCAAAAGCGTTTCCCACCCTCTTGGCAAATGGGACTTTCACCAATTACAACATTTCTGCAGGAAAAATGCAAAATGATTTTTGAAGAATGACAGAAGTCTACTTCACGTAGCCACAGCGGGACAGAGAAGTGTTAATGACTGAGGAACTTGCTCACTGTGCACAAACTCACACAAAGAACGAATACTCAAAATCTAATGCCATACAACCACTGAAGGATTCAATTACACCCTTCTACATGGAGGAGCATTCAGACATAAAGTTTACATTCTCTGATGAAATGTATATGATACCTAAAACCATAATCACAAGATGTGCTTCTGAATACAATACAGAATATGTATTGTTCCTAAAAGGTGATTAGGTATTTAAGAAAATATCTATCTTCCCCCTGAAAGACCAGAAAGAAAGAAAAGTTAACAATGAATTAGTGGCACAGTAGCATGGTAAGGCTGTGCATTGAGCGTGTGCATGGTAAACTAAAACCAGTGAGCACAAGTATGTTACGGACTGGCAGCAGTTTCACAGGTGAGAGTTCTTACTTTTCTAATTGAGCACAAAAAAAAAAATTTTCACTGAGGAGAAAATATCTGTGTGTCAGTAGCACACTTGGATTTCCTGAAACGCGTCTGCATGCTTTCTTGTAGTTTTCTACTCATCAAACATACAGACACATTATGTCATCTTATGAGCTATCTTTCATACAATACCTTACTCAGTTGCTTTTTTATTTGAAATTGCTGAATAACAAAAAAAGCACATGATAGCATAATGAAACAAGTTTAAACTTTTCATGCTTGCAAAATTAACATTTCCTCCGTCATGCCACACATATAATGTTCACAGAATTTATTACAGCAGGTTTTCAAACTTCTCATGCAAACTTTTGCTAGCACTTGAGTTTTTATTCAGAATTTCAGGACAGTTGAAGATTTTGTTGAAGCACATTACGCCGGAAGTATCTAGAAAGTAGGAAACCAATTTTTCATTTTCAAAGTTCCTAATCCATATGGTCATAGGAAAAAAACTAATTAATCTAGAAGCTAAAAACTCTACAGGAAGGCCATAAGCAAAGACCTTCAAATACACAATATTTCTTATAACATCAAGATTTTGAGAAAGCTATGTTTTACACTGTTATTTAATGCTTGGTCTGTTAATTGCGGAACCCATCTTGCTGTAATAAATCTACCACTCTTCTAAATGAGCACTACAATCCAGAAATTAAATTAAGCATGCTTCAGAAAATCTACTGGATAATGATGCGACTCCTATTTCCACCACTGGAGTCTACTGCACAGAAGATACAATTTCAATAATCCTACCTGCAGGATGGACACAGTCTGTGAGAAGTGGTGCTGTTCCATTGTTGATGTGGAATAGAGAGCAGCTAAGGGGTGATCAAATTTCTGAAGATAGCTGTTGCTGTAACCTCTGTGATCCAGATCATGACACAAGCATGCAACTAAAAGACCTTTTCGCTAAAAAAAAAAATTGAGATAAACATGAAAAGTAAGATGTATTACCTGCCCCTAGATGTCAGTCTTTCCTCAAAATACTGTAAGAGTTGCACTAGGCTTACAGTGCCTTCAAAAATCACATGTAGAAACATCCTTAAAATTGTGAGAAATATAAAAGTGAGGACACACTAAATTAAAATTCTTGGTCCAATTGTAATTCAAACTTTTTATATATTATGAATTTTAAAAAAACATTCTTGCAAAATCACACCCTATTGGAAGGATTTTTCTTCAGGAAGAAATCAGAGTTTTAAACAGACAGCCTGGTCATTCACCAAATCCTTACCATGCTTATTGAAAAAAATAATGAAAAGTGCAGTTATTGAAGGAAAGGAAATACATAATATTTATGATCTCCTGGTCAAGGCAACTGTGCCAAAGTCCAATGTTACACCTGCCTCTGTAACGCTCCTCGAAGACACTTGATCAAGCTTCGTAGGTAAAACTCTTTCTAGGAAGTTACTAATGTGAGTTAGAGAAATGCTGGACAACAGCAATTATAAACAAAATAAGAGAGTAACTGATTTATTTTTTATTTATTTAATTAAATGTTAACATCCTGAAGAAATTGAGTCCCTGAAATGTCTCTTTCAACACACAAAATACAGGAACACTCGCAAAAGTTTTTCACACAGCAGGTGTGTTTCGAAAACACATTCATTAATGTTTGTGAAGAAGTCTCTGTTGGCATGGAGTATCACAAAAATGTCTTTATAGACTTAACAGCTCTGTCTTAGAGTTGATTCTGATGAATGTTCAGTAAACAAGGATAAGGCTAAAAAATGAAGCAGAAGAATACTGATTAACCACCTATTAAATGAGTAACATCCAACCTGTATACTGTACCGAGGTACATGACTCTGTGGAAAAATAGCAAAAATGATGTAACTAAAGATTTTATCACAAATTCACAATGTGAAGAATTAAGGTTCTAGCAACCTTAACTGTATTTCTGATTTTGAGACCTTCACCTTTAATTCTAAACCCTTCATTTTTATTTTTAATGATGCTATTAATACTGCATCTTGTGAAGTGCATGTTTAAAAAGCACCTGCTAAAACAGATGATGCAGCATCACATGTCCACACAGATCCTCAGTGGAAATGGAACCCTCAGGAACATAACACACACCGATGTTACTTGAAGTCATGCAGTAACAGCTGTAGGATGCTGGTATCTGCTTTTCATTAGTATCAGGAGGGGCAAAATGTGTAATCAATAGACTTGAAAAACAGTCTCTGATGGCAAAAGAAATATGAGTCTCAAGATCCTTTGTGCTATATATTAGATCTAGTGGGCATGAGTTTTCTGTCCTTACCCCCCAAGTTTAATTCTCTTGTTGCATCCTACAACCTGTGTGTTTTCTAGTCTTAACAGTTCTCATCTGTGCATCCCTTGTACCAGATGGTTCTCTTTGCCTAGCTTTTCCCATTTTCCACGTCCCAGGAAGTCATTCTTGTCTCAGTCCTTCAGGATTATAAAATGCCTAACCCCAGTGCTCTTGACCTTGTACCTATCATCCCTGCTTGGATCCCAACTCTATGACCACTGCCAGCTGCTGGATCTATTTGTCTCTAGACCAGAGTCCCCTTTTCAGTGTTTCATACTTCTCATCTCTAAGTCTATCAAGGTTCATGTCATCATCCCTCACCTGAGACCAGCTCATCCTAGTTCCCCAAGTTTCACATAGTACTAATGATAGACAGTACTCCCTACCATAAATTCACAATGGGGGGAACCTCAAAATGTGTACATGAATTTAGAGCAAACCTGCTGCTGCTTCTTCAGTAGGCAAATCCAAAAAATGGGAAGGAAGCACTAGGATTAGGAATCTAAATAATTCTCCTTCCTCAGGCTTTCCACTCACACCCGTTCCTCTGCAGGGACCTTTATATACACTCTGCCCAAGCTGACAGCAAAACTCTAGCATAGAAAATGTACTTCTATGATGGCTGATACCTCTGATGAGTTCTGGTAACTAATGCAATCATCTCACCTACCTCTAGATCAGTGAAAAGCCCCTGGTTGTTCTGAAGTATGGCATACATGCAATGTGCAACAGTAACTGCATGCTTCCAGTTGTGGTAGGGCACACGGCGATAATTCTTCTTTACAGACATAGTAAATCGGCATAGCTTTTCAAGTTCAAAGCTAGAAAGAAATTAATTTGGTCAGAGACAAGAAATAAGAACGGGGAAAATAACCAACAGAGGATAAAAGATGCTCTTCGATTTACTCTTCTTGCTAGGATTGACTCTTCTTGCAGAAGAGTCATTGATTACAAGAGTCATTCGTTTTGGCAAGGACAGAGGAGAGTGGACACCTGAGAATGCTCTTAGTTTAATCTGTAAAGTTCTGGAACACAAGTCAAGCTACCCACCTCAGGCAACACCATCACATAACCTCCCAGAAACTTGAAGCGTGGTTTCATTAAACTGTTATCTATTCAACCTGCCAAATAGTGAAATTCAGCATCTAATGGACCATTTCAAAACATAATTTGTGATCAAAATAGAAAAATAGGAGGTTTAAAGTAAGTGACACAGAATAAATAATCTTACTCAAAAAAAATTTCAGTCAAATGCCAGTCTTCTATTCAAAGTTGTTTTGAATAGAAGAAGTTGAAATGATCGATATTGACACCGTGAAAAAAAGAATTACCGAGACCTCAAATTTTTTTTTCCAGTTTGACCAAGTGTCCAGAAATTCACATTTCACTGTTTCTTCATTTTTCACCAAACAATATTTGTTAAGGAATTTCCAGTCCACCCAAATGCTCCAAATCTATAGCATTTATGGGATTATTTCATAAAGATTTTTTTTCCTATTTTTGCTATTAATATAGACAAGAAAAATGAATTTATGATCAAGAGAATTTTCACTAAGGTAATAATAAAAAGCAGTAATAAAGTAACTGTTATGTTGGTTTATATGCTCACCAAAAATACTTCTGAGAGACTTCATGTTCTGTAGTACCAGAGCTCTGCACAATCTTTAGTAGACTTTGTTTATTTGAAAGGAAAGCTGAATACTTTTTGTTTACAGTTGGGAAATTCAGGCACATATTAGATATCAGGTAAAATTTTCTGATATACCTAATCCAAGCTCTCCCAGATGAAAAAGGAATGTTACACTTTCAGCCCAGAACTGAACTGAAGATGCCAAAGTTCCAAGTCATGGACTTTTTCTCTCAAGAAACAGATCAGTTTTCCTTTTTTCTTATTTTTCCCCTATTATTATGTTTTGCCTTTTTTTTTTTTTTAGGTTCCACTTTTTGATAATTTCTTGGGTATCTCAGGGAAGCGGTATTAATGTTCTAGTATTGCAGTATATGTGGGCGAAGAAAACAAGGCTGAACGTCTCCGACCTTTATATTAAAATGTAAATGTTTCTACTATATGGAACCAGTTAGATAGAAAAACATATTTCTACAGTTGTGTGCTGAGCAAGGTTAATTATTCTGCTTAGCCTTAATCTGCCCTTAGTAAAAATGGAGGCATATTGCCTTTCCCAAAAACTTTAGGGTTTCTTTCTTAATTCTAGAGAGTTAAGTCAGGCAACTCCAGAGAACTGTTAGAATTACTGTTTGAAATAGTACATCATAACTTAGAATATCATAACAGTCACTTCCATCTATGTCCAATATCAACTCAGTGGTTACTACAGGTCAGTACAGTTGTAGTCAAAGGGAAAATCATTACCAATGATACCTCAATGTAGAACACTATTCCATCCTACACTGCTGCATTTTGTATACTTGATTAAAGCAGTAAAAGTTTATTTCTTCATGAGAGCAAAGAACATATAGCGAATATCAATAGATTTTTCTCCAAAATCCTCCCTGGACAGGACAGTTACACATGACATAGGTGTACACTTAAAGGCATAATCTTAATCCTCATTATATTAAAAAAATCAAATTTTAGTCTTACAATAGCTGTACTTTTTTCAGATGGTTAAGAAGTTTTGTTCTTTCAGAAATTAAATACAAGTTCAGTCACAACAGCCTTCTTTTCAAATATTTTCCTCACTTTTGTTTCTTTAACTTTATATGTGAAAGCTGAGATTCATTTGAAAAATATCAACTCTTTGCCATCAAAGTTACACCTTGAAAGAATGAGACTGGGAGACAGACAGGGAAAAGAACAGAACTCAGTTGGGGGTGTCCCTGCTGACTGTGGGGAGGCTGGACTAGATGACCTTTGGAGGTCCCTTCCGGCCTGGACGATTCTATGATTCTATGAACTAGCTGGGAATTTGAACCCCAATCCTGCATCCACAGCCATTCATTCAGAAATGGAAACAAGCTAACTACACTGAGCAGTAGAGAACTGTATTTACAACAGTCACCCACTGCGCAGTATTGAAGAAGACACGAGAAAGATGCTCAGGTCTTTCTGTATGCCTTGAGGGAATGGAGACTCATCCAGCTACTAAGATTGAACAGTCACCAGCAAATGTTTCCCAAATGCTGCTCCTTTATGCAGGGAGATACATTCCCTTTCAATTGCCCAACTGTAGATTTTTTCCAGCTCCTTTCGTTCAGCAATGGGATTCACTTAGCCAAGAGACTACTTAGTAATGATAACGGACGCTGAGAGAAAGGACAATACATGAAACATTTCATCTGAAAAACGTTCACTTCCGTAAGTAATGCATAATGATGTTGATAATTGATTTATTTAGCAAGGTAAGATCTAAACTTAGATTACTATAACCATATGCTATATTAATTTCAGCAATCACATATTTGAATAATCAGTATCCATGTGCCTTCTCTCTTTTTTGGCAAGAGTGCTTTTAGTATCGTCACTATCTTCTGTCTGAAAGCCAGTCTCATCTCTGAACCAAACAATACTTCTATATATTGGAAGGACAACTGTTTGGATGATATTCTGAGTTCTTTTACCAAGATGTTCCCAAATATTATTAACTGAAGACTAAGAAGCTGGGACAAGAAATCCCATCCGCTTATTACAGCCCTGTACAGACCATAGTAAATAAACTCCAAAGAAAATAAAAACTTGAATTAGAAAACAATGAATTCAAAAAATTCCTAATAAACAAACACATAAAATACAGAATTAAAGCTATAAATCATATTTCATACCAGGCTGTCCCACAGGACTGGTGAACCATGTAGACAAAAATGGCAGGCCAGACATCCTCATACGGACTGATATCAAAGTGGTATCTAAGAAGAAAGTTTCAGCTTAGGAAGGACAAACATCTTTTCATTCTTACTAAGAGCAAGTGGAAACAACAGGTAATGTATATCCCACAGCATACGCTTGTTTCTGAATACACACAAAAAATTGACTTTACAGGCTGTATTTGCCAGCAATGTAAGCAAATATATTTCCGCTAAGATCAATGGAAATGGATCAAAAGACCCTTAAGATCATCAAGTCCAACCATTAACCTACGGTTAGACTTTGGCTTTGCTTAGTTAATAGAAACTTCTTTATTTAAGAATCGATTGCTTAAGTAAGGTACAAAAATCACTGTTCTTCAGGGATGATGAGAGCTCCACAGGCACTCCTGAAACATTCCAGACTTTCCTCCCAGGAATTGTAAAGATGATGTCTCGAATAATATATTTAGCCGCTTTATTTCAATATTTCTGTCACAAATTCTGTGACACACTCTCTAATTTTGATAGAAGAATAAATCAACTTTTACTGCTAATAGAAATTATGCCTACACTTCAAAAATCAAACATTTAACGCTGCATTTTTTATGTTTCTTTAGCTGAGTACTACTCCCCTCTCCCAATATCAACACTTAGGCCTAATATTAGGGACCTGCTCAGCAGAACTGTTTGTCCTTCGATTATTAATTAACCCCTTTCCCTGCACCTGCTGTGCTGCAAGTCTTTTATTTACTTTCCATTGAACCTAGCTAAACGCTTGCGCATACGTGGCTTACTGAGCAGCACAGCAGGTGCAAGAGAGCTGAAGGTAGCTGAATTGCTTGGAAAATGGTTAAATGTATTCAGATTGCTTGAACTAAAGGATGTTAATATAATTTAGAATGAAACCTGTCATCTTTGCAAGTAAAAGACATTTTTTTGCTGAGGAGGTGGGTTATATAATATCATCTAACAAAGCACAAGAAATTATATTGCAAAGAATAAGCTTCTATTAGGGTGTAATCCTGCAAGCTGCTAATACTCTGGCTTTCAAGCAAATCACTTCAGCATGTAATGAACATTAACTGTAAGCAGCCCCTATTGAGCATACGCTTGCATGCTTTGCTCGCTCACAAGTTACAACGCTCAGTGCCTGACAGGAGGGAGCGAGCTCTGGAGATCAGGTTTACGAAGACAACTTAGATTTTGTGACTCATTATCATAGAGTTTTGATTTTAGACACCTGGTCACTACAGTAGAATTTATTGCCCTGTGCCAGAAACTGATAAAAAATGAGAGAAGTCCTGGTGTTAGCGTTGAGTGGGGACTGACTGATAAAAAACAGATAGAGGTATGTCTTCAGCACACAGCAGACACTTGGGAGCTGGAAGTACCGGATTTTTTTCAGAGAAAGCCTTCAGATAGGATGGATGGGAAGTCCCATTTAGGCTAATTTGGTAGGCAAATTTAGGCTGCAACTTTAAACTCTAGCACCTGGGATTCATAACTCTGAATTATCTTAAGAAGTTTAGAGATCTGTATCCATTTAACCCTCCTTCAAGAAACACAGGCAGATGCACAAAACACATGCACCAAAAAAACCCCACAAATAAACCAAACCCAAACCTCAACTCACCCCACCCCCAAACCAAAAAAATACACAATCCAAAAAATCCCAGGAATGAGCTGAGCCTTTCATTCTAAAACATATGCAAGGGGATGAGATCATGTATTTGGTCTTAACTACTAATGTTCCGGCTCCGCCTGCTCTCTGGTTCTGAGCTGTTGGTTGCTTGGGAAAGCTCATGTCCACAATCCTTAGATATAAACTAATGCTTAAAGCAACTACTGTAGCTACCCATGCCTGAGGAAAATGCTACCATTCTGAGTAGGTATTATTTTACATCCTTGATAGATAAAATTTGTTCACAGGTCATTCAGTATAAGAAAGCCAGAGATAAACCCCTATGATTTTAGGATAGTACACTAATAAAAGTGCTTCCTACAAAATGCTCCACCACATGTAGGGGAAAAAAAAAAAAAAAAAAATCATCTTTTTCACAAACTGATACAAGATGCAACCGTCGCTATATGAGAAACATACTTACAATTCAATTTCTTTATAAATATGTGGAGGCAGTGTACAGTGCATGAGGTTTTGCCACTCTTCTGCTGTACAAACACTGTGATAGGATAGCTTCTCCATCGTTACACGGTAAATACACTCTGAATGGCGAATTCTGTGGTACATCTGAAAAAGGGAAGTAATTCATGAGTGTGAAATCTTAATAAAGAAAAAAACGTTAGTGCTTTTGGCTGCTCAACTTCACACATTAGAAAAGTGACATTCAGTACATCTGGAAAACTAGGCCTTCTACCACATCATTCTGCATCTACTCAGTCAGGTAAACATCTAAGGCTCGGCTGATTTTTCACTGTATCTGAGGTGTCCCAAGAAAAAGAATTTAAGTTCAGGAGTTAGAAACACAGCTCACCCCCTTGCCACATGCTGACAGAAAGAAAACTGATAACAAGGCACAATTAATGTTTTGTGCCACTGCATGAAATCAGCTATTAATTGGTACAAATAACTGCTACCTATGCACAGTAAAAAGTACATGAGATGTTTATCATTCCTACATTACTATGCAATAACTGTGAAAAATAAGTACAGTTAATTATTGAGAGGTTCAGACAGCTATTGCAGATGTGGGATGGCTTGTAGACAAGCAAGGATACAACAATTTTACTAGTAAAGAAAATGCTTTGGAGCAATATGCCCTGAATGGTAACATTCACCACCTAAAAAGAGTGAACTCACACACAATTAAGTGATTGCATAGTCCCAAATTTCATTTAGATGCAAGACTTTCTACTTGCCTTGAGTCATGTTGAACAAGTTTAAGTAATTGTTAATAAAATTTGCTGCGAGAGTATAT
Organism: Arenaria interpres; assembly: GCA_013399435.1. Lineage (NCBI taxonomy): Eukaryota > Metazoa > Chordata > Aves > Charadriiformes > Scolopacidae > Arenaria > Arenaria interpres. The sequence continues at coordinate 72,724 of VXAK01009609.1, read as the reverse complement.
CAACAGCATCCTCTTGATAAAATGGCTTGATGCAAATCACCAGGCTGGACTGGCATTACATTGTATTTTACCTTTCTTCTGCATTGCATTTTTATTGCACTTACTGCATTTTTATACTTATACAGTAATGATCATTAAACTGCTTACGTTTCCTAAAGGAATAGTAATTTCTGTGATGATAAAGGGTTTGATAACAAAAATAGCTACCCACTCCTATCTAGAAGCATGGATAATTATGAGTATACAGCACAGCATATAAATGTATAAACCAATATCTTTGAATATTAAACATATGGAATCAAGAGAATACATAACTTCTCCAACCGCCAGTTAAATTTGTAAAATGTGTGCTCTGCATTTATGAAACTAAATAAGAATCATACTTTCTAATGGAAAAGAGAGGACAGACAGATACACACATTTCAGAGCTTGCTCTCAGTTTAGCTACACCAAATTGATGTATCCAGAGCACAATTATTTCAGAAAGCATTAAATTAATCCCTATCATCCTCATAAAATACAATTATTCAGTAAGGAATTCAATGACTCCTGTTTCCTCATTAATTCAATGAAACAGACATGAATCACTTTAACTATCTGGAACATCAAAATCTTTAAGTAGGATTCTAAGCCTTCCCACTATAACCAACAGCTGACAAAACTGTAAATAAAACTTACATTAGCACAGTGTAAGGCTAAAGCACAAAAGACCGCAAACATTTTAAAGTTGTTCTCATCAGTTTTAGAGAAGGCACTTCCACTTATTTTGTTCACCATCTGCACAACACCTATTACGCTTCCTNGGAAAAAAGATTTAATATTATTAATTAATTATTAATTAATATCTATTCCTTGATTCTCAGAAATGTTAATGTACAATATACTAAATAGTAAGTAGATGTAATTAGTACCTGCAAGAGGCTCACCTCCAAAGCCCTCAAATANCCTCAAACGTACAGCCAGCTTATTCATAAAATTAAAGAATGCATTCAGGTACTTAGGCATGCTATTTTTTAGTGAACGTTTTTTTCCTCCCTTGAAAGGAATCAAATTGCAGGGAGGCTAATAAAGAAAATCAGCAACAGTCTACCTACCTGGGAAAAGTTCCATAACAGGAAAAAGAACTAGAATTTTCTTCATTATATTTATATTTGATAAAAACAATATTTTTTTGTTGCATCTGAAAAATATCTCTGATGGTTAAAGCATTTAAATAGATACCTATAGGTTGTCTTCTCACCAGAGCATCACAGCTCCAAAAATGTATGCTAATGTGAAATTTAAGTAGTTAAAGTAAAAGATTTGGTGAGCTGTCTTCACCTCTCATGAATAACATCCTACCTGTTAAAGCGTGGATCTGCATAGGCATCAGGGATGTTAAGGACTTCGCCTGTTCTTGCCACTTGACCAGCTATTCCTTTTTCTATAGAAAATCTGCAGAAAATAAAAATGTGCGTTAGCCACAACATGAACTACCTGAAAAAACATTTTTCCAGTGGAGTCTGTTTTGGGCACAGTAATGGATAGTTGGTTCGCAACCAGCGCAATTTTGATGCTTTTAGGAGAAAAATCTTAACAAGACAGCAACTACTAGTAAATAATAAGCACATACTAACAGATACTTTCTGAAAACATTTCACATAACTACACAGTTTAATGCAAAAGATACCATAATATGACCATTTTAGTGACAAGAATTCAAAGTCTTCAATAACCCTGGGGGGTTATGCTTCATAAACAACACATTTGTACAGAACCTGAGACTTGCATTTACCTCTACAAGTTACTGATTTTATCATCGATTTTACATATTCATATTATGAATATTAATGAATATTCTCCATATTAAGAATACTACATATTCTTTAAACACATCATAGGTGATACAGAACTTGCTTTTTATTTTTGGGGGGGACTGTTAGGTAGGGCAGATGGATTTGGCATAATAAACTTTGGGAAAAGACCGGTAGAAATTTCAAAACTAAACATAATATGCGTTTGTCATGTACACTTCAGAATAACTGGCTTGTTTGTCTTACGACATGCAAACAATGCCATGGTAGTAACCGCATCCCCTAATCACCACAAGAAAGTTAAACACAATCCTGGATTTGAATCAGAAAAAACTACAAGTCTGTCTTGCGAGGAAATAATTTTCAATTCTTTGACATAAAACAGTTATGACACACAAGCACAAAAGAATTTGTGGAGAAAAATAATTAGAAAGAATCACATGTGGAACACGTTCAGATTGAAATGTACTTAAGTAGTATCCTGCCCCCACTGAAGTTAGTGACAAATCTGACAGGATTTCACCCTGCACACCTGATTTTAAGTTACTTTCTTTTGCTGTTTGTTATGATTTGTACATCACACCAACTTAAGGCTCCTTCCTGATGACTGACTGACTCAGTGTCACTTTCTTAGAGATATTTAAGCTGCACTTCTCGTTCAGTATACAGCACCCGTGAAATGGCTCACACCCTTGCACTCAGAGTCACCATTTCAATAATTTTCATACAGAAAAGAGAGAAAGATATAAGCACGAAAAACAATTATCAAGGAGGAGTAGGGAAGTGTATGTTAAAACAGGCCACCTTCTTTAATTTACACCACCTCCTTGCTTGTCAGTATGTAAATTGCACCAATTTTGACTCCTTCCCTTCTCACTCACACAATGTAGTAAGTGGGAGTGAGTCTGTCTAAAGGAGTCTAAGTGAAGACATGAATCACATCTCATATCAGCCTAGAACTTTAAAAATATAAGGACAAAATGAAAAAAATTTCTGAGAAAATCTATGCTGGGTATTTCATCAAAATTTTAGTGCAGGATATTTAGTCATACATTTCTTTCTTTTTAAAATGCTGCAGGTTTAACACCTGTGTGTCTTTGAAAATCTTGATCTGTATCTATTGATGATTCATAATTTTTTTATTTTGCCTTTTTTATTAAAAAAACATGTATATGCATAAAAATTATGTACTTGTGAAATGAAGCAGAAATACACATATTTAGGCAGAGAATCCTATGTATTCATTACAAGCCCACATACATTTTCAAATTCACCACTTCAAGCATACTTCAGAATCACAATTATTTAATAGTTTGAAAATAATTTAAATTCACATGAGGAAGAAGTAAAGTTACTGGACTTGAAATCTTCAAAACCATCAACCAGTCCACACTAGATTCTACATATGCCTAGTACATCTGTAAGTAGTACAAATTGTGATTTCTTTGCTTTGGATGTTCTTGAATTGCACAAATTTCAATTCCTCTTGGGAACCCTCTTGGGAAAAAAAGTCCCATACTGGCAGACTATGGATTAGGTGCATCTTTACCTGCACCTTTACCTACCTCAGAACACCTCTGTTTTTTTCCCAACATGATTTCCAAAAGGACCGCCTCCGGAAGACGGCATTTCCAGGAGTGACGTTATAGCTTCAGAGACGTTGTTTCGATGGCACTGCAATGTCATTCCCAGAAGTACTACCTTCTGGAGGCGGGTCCTGGTGGGAATGATATCACAGTATGACAAGTATTGTCAGGGTACCTGCAGATAGGCACAGAGACTGGGTAATAAAATGCCTGCATATCTGTAGTTGTAATGAAACTGGACTCTTCTGCTAGCTACTCTTACCTTATTTCTTTGGTCTTCTTGAAGACAGGTTTCCCATCATTTTCTTCTCCAATATCAAAAAGGTCTGAATACAGCTCCTTATTTTTGTGGTCAACCTGGAAGAGTGCACACCTATCTGCATTCACCAGGTTTTTTGCATATATCTATAGACAAGAAACAAAACTAGAGTTAATGATCATGAACTAAATTATCTTCAATAATTTATCTGATAAAAACATGAGTCCTTTGAAGATAAAAGTTTTGAGAACTTATCCATAATGAAAATCTGTTTGAAGAAGTATCCACCTTCACAGCAATCTTTTAGAATATAATTAAAAATGGAAGTGTCTTTTATTCAATATTTTGTTGTAAATTAGAGTGTTCTTCTCTTTGAGAAATGCAGGAATATCTTTAGAGGCTTGAATGTTTTCTAAAAGAAGAAAGGCTTTCCTATTACACAGCTTTTGAAGTACAAGGAATGCTTTTCAAAATGGTACATTTCTTCCCTCTATGTTTACATATTATTCTTCTTTACTTGATTTTAAATAGATAGGATAAGACAAGATTTAAGAACATTTTTGGCTTTTTGTCTTTATCTTTAATGCAAATATATTGCTATTGAATATACAGCAAAGACAGACATAACAGAGAGGCTACTGTTTGTTTCTAAAGAAGCTAAATGTACCTGTAAAACGTAACAATGAACGAATAGGGTAGATTATAAATGTCATAATTATCATTGTCATTATGGACTGCCCCACACAGCAGGATAGGAAATGGCTGCGCCCTCCAGATGCTAGGAACGGTTCTTGCACAAAAGCTGAGACCTAGTTCTACATGAACTAACCAAAGGCCACATGATACCACCCATAGTTAAGGAAGCACCACGGTACAGCAATAGACTTGCATGGTCTCTGTCTTACTTAGAACCAGGTAGTTTGATCTTAGCAAAACTCCAGACTCTTTTCGGTGGTTGCCAGTGAGAGGATGAGGGGCAATGGACACAAGTTGGAACATAAAAGGTTCCACTCGAATATGAGGAAAAATTTTTTCACGGTGAGGGTGACAGAGCCCTGGAACAGGCTGCCCAAGGAGGTTGTGGAGTCCCCTTCTTTGGAGATTTTCAAGACCCGCCTGGATGCAGTCCTGAGTGGCATGCTCTGACACACTCTGGGTAGTCCTGCTCTGGCAGGGGAGTTGGACTAGATGATCTCTATGGGCCCTTCCAACTCTAAAAATTCAGTGAAATTCAGTGAAAATGAACTGCCAGCCAACTGCATGGACTTTCTGAGAACAAGAGGAAAGAGTGAACCAGATTCAAATAAGGATCACTGTGTTAACTAATGATGCCATATAGTCAGATTTGAGAAACTGCTCTATCCAATTCAGGTATGTCTCATGTGTTTCTTACCCACTCAAAAAGCACAGTAACTGCATGGTAGAGCATGACCTGAAATGGATCTTGCTCATCTTTTAAAAATTGTATTTAATAGCTATCTAGTCATTCAGCCATAGAAAGAGGCTGAGTACATCTTGGGATGCTCTGCATGCAGGTGGCACATCTTAAGAATCCTCAAGACTTCCATAAGAATGAATTAAGATTTCCCCCCCTCACTTGTCTTTCAAAAATAAAAAAAAAAAAACTAAAATATTTCATTTCATATTAATGCAAATAAAAATGTTAGACCTTGGCAGACAAAAAACCCTATGAGACAATAAATCATTAGTTGGGAGACTCTAATTTCATGTCATTTGAGCTGTGTAATAGGAACCGCACAGAAATAATCTAGACTAACTCTACAAAACATGGAGAGAGCCCTTCCATACTGACAGAATCTGTGGCTGGAATGATTCTGTTGCTTTCTACTCCATTTGCTGCACCAGAGCAGTAGAAAGTCAGGGAGACTGCAAGCTAAGCGGTAACTTTTGTGAAATATTTCCCACACAGAAAATTAAGAAGTTTAAAGATCTCAACCACTCACACCTTTTATTCCTTTGCTCAACACAGAGCGAGTATAAACTATGCCAGAAGGGACAAGGGGTACAGTAAATGCTTCTCTACACCTGTTCAGAAATTTTATCAGATTTCTTTATAAAATCAACAGCACTGTTGATTTTACACAATTAAAACTTTTCTGTTCTAATGCATATGACTCAAAAACTCACCTTGGTCATGAATCATGCTTTTCAAAAATAACTGCTTAAACACTACTAATTGAGAGAAATAGTTAATGGGATGAAAAAAACTTATTTCTGTAAAGCCCTAGCTCAAATCCAGGCCAGTGGCTGAAGGGGAATAAGGTATGCTTTGCATTGTCAATAGGGAGGCCGGCGACCACCCGTTGGGTAGGTTGCTTGTAAGTACTCAAACATATTGGTAAGAAGATTTGCAAGTCAACTTGAACTTTTACTTCTCCTCTTTGCCTCTATATTCAAGAACACCCTGATATCACTAACTTTGCTGAGGGATTTTAATGGAAAAAAAAATATATTAAAAGAATACTAAAGTCCCCATTCTCTTTTCCTTATAATTACAGGAACAAATCAAGTTTTAAGTGCAATCACCAAAGAGTGAAGTAGTGAAGTGAAATTGAGTTCCACTCTTTGCTTACTGTGAGACACAGAATAAGCCACATAATGATAAAATCACACTCCCATAAAATGGCAATAAATGTGTAAATGCGTAATTCAATGCATTGGCCCAAGAAACAGCCAACTGCTTCAGCTTACAAAGGAAGCTGAGTATGAAACATCTACGTAGGTTAAAATGCAGAATCATGATGCAGCCAAGTGTTGGAAAAGATGAAAGAGTAAGCGTATTTTACTGCCAATTGTGTTTTCCACCAGACCTCTATTCATAGGGAAGAACAGGGAAGAATATCAATATTTGTTCTCAATGCCATATGTTATATTACACCAGTTCTTTTAAATGTTAAGCTATTTTTAAGCAGTTCATTTAAATTGGAAAAGTCAACGTTCAGAAATGTGTCCTATGTGCTGAATTCTTGACTGTGTACTAACTAGAATAAGACAAACACTGCAGAATATTTTCCATTACTAATACAAGTTTCTAAATAAAACCACTTTAATATTGTTTGGATTGTAAGTTTGCTGTCTTTGAATAGTCTAGCTAAGAATATAACTTTGAAGACTGGAGCAAGTATAGGATTACTGTTGAGAGTATTTTTTTTAATATGCAAATTGAAACAATAGTATCACAGACCTGATTACGATTTACATTCAGGATACAATGAACGTTCCAAAAGCTAAAAAGCATAATTCATATATCAAACACTCAAAATGTGCTACAGACCACCAGTGCATATGTATTTGTAAACACTATTCAGGAAATAATTTTGAATTCAAAATTGATTCAGAAAATTATGTTTCTGAACTGTACTTTAATTCATTGATTAAAAAGTCTTAGTTATTTCAATGGACTTGGCTTTAGTAGTTTTTATAAAACCTTGACTCTGTCACTCTATTTATGGACTTAAATACTTTTGCAAGGCAAAAGGGATGTCATGGCTGGCACATCTCATTCAGCAACTGGAACAAATACTCTGGGAGTGATGTTTGATCTCTAGTCCTTTCTACAGACAATAACTTCTTCAGGAGTGTTTTGCAGCATGTGGCAAATTGAATTTTGGAAAAAGGAATCAATAAAACAAGCTGAAATAAGAAGAAAAACAGAAGCCTTTCTGTTACAATTTTCAAACCTTCTCTAGAACACAATAGTAACTATTTAGTTCAGAGACAGTCACATTTTTATTACTTATGAAATTTGTGAAATGAAAAAAATCAAGCTGACCTTTCCCACCTTCTTCCATATAGAGATGTTAATACTGTTTGTATTGTGTCCATTACATACAGTTCATATATTTCAATGAAACAATGTCTTCAAGGAAAGGAGAACGAAGGGCTTCAATAACTAAGACTAATAAATTTAGAAGTGAAAAAACAACTTACCATTATATGTTCAAGTAGAGAATCTATTGCAACTATATTATCAAAATAGGTTCTGCAGAGAAAGAGAAGTCAGTAAATATTGGCATTTAGTCAAACACTTCTCAAACGGCTGCCACAGGCTCTTGTTTCACAACCACTTCACAGAGGAGCCTGAAAGCTGAGGACAAACCTCTGCACCTTGAAAATCACTGACTGGCTTGCTATAGCACAAAGGAATTGAATAATGGTCCTAGATCTGTTCCTTTAAGCCATTATTCTAGTATGATGGAATTGTGGAATATTCTCTATAATATGTAGAATTTTCTCTGTAGAAAAGCAAAAGACTACCAAACATTGCCTGCCACGGATTAAATAGGCCCCTGCTGAGCATCACCAAGAATGTATCAAAATGCTTTGGCACTCTTTACACACTGAAAATTTTAAAAGCAGCAGCAAAAAAAGAAAAGCAATCCAGAAGATGATTTAAAAATAATTATTTCTTCCATTGCTGATACTCATTACCTACGTGCTTTCAAAATATTTCATTAGGTTTATGCATACAGGACTAGGTATGGAGAACTAATGAAAACTATGTATTGTAGCTAAATTCAAGTCCCATTATCCAACCCTTAATTCTATTTAAAAGGCAACAAATTTTATAAAACTCCTAATGAGTCTTCTCTATCAACCAAGGTGTATCATGTTCAAGTTGCAGAGAAAGACTGATCTTGTAACTTAGGGGAAAAAAAAAAAAAAAAAAAAAAAAGAATCTTCTTAAGCATCNTCTCAGTTTTACAGCAAAGTGGTAAATGTCCAAGGACAGTCAAGAACATTGAAAGATAAAGGTCACACTTATTAGTAAAAGAAGTCTAAATCTTCCACATGCCAAGTCTTAATAACCCTCGGATTACAATGTTCCCAGCAGACAGAAAGACATTGTCCCATGGCCTTGAACATATATACAGCTCAGTTTTGTTTGGGTCTCCTGGAAAGGAAATATATAATAGGCTAGTCTTACATTGTCAGGGACACGAAGAGGTGGAGCACTGCATACTATGCCCTTTCTAAAATGTTACGGAACATGTCCCAGTGACATTGCATGTTAACAATTTCCTCACTGAATAGGAAACTCTCTTTCCATGTAAAAAAAGGTACAGACCATTTCTAAGAAAAAGCTAATTATTTTCTTGCCAGTGCAAGTCTTTACCTACATTAACTTAAGTTGTTATTAAACGATATCCCAATTTTGTGGCTCAAAACATAGAGCTTATTTTTTGTTAAATCTAAACAATTCTAGCAATTGACAATTAGGTAGAAGAGGTATTTTCTTATAGAAATACATATGAAATGTTTGCAGTAGTGAAATTTTTATCTTAAAATTTAAAAATTGTTCCAAAGTTCTTTAAAACAATCTCAGTATTATGTAGCAAGAGTAAATTGCCAGCCTATATAGTTGGTTAGATTAATCCAGAGTTCTCTGGTAAACTGGCTCAGTTCAGATGTTAGCAAAATAAAAACACTCTCAAAAGGAACATAATGGTGCAAGAGACTGCAGCAAGTGGGTAGCTCTGGAAAGGGAATGATGAGAGTGCCCTTTAGGAGACAGGCTCTGAACGTAAGCTAAAATTTAAAAAAAAAGTCATCCCTGAGGAAAAAAGCTAGGAAAAACATCTGGATATATCCAGCTTGCCCTCTTTGCAAGGGGTAGACTCCTCCCTGCGGTGTATCATTCCCCATTCCAGGCGGGTCAACTCGACTGCCTGCATTCCTGAGCAATGGCATAGGAATCTTGGATGTCTTCTAATCTCATCAGTTTGAGAATTGTTCATCAAGACCCAGAGAAGTGTTTGTAACAGCAAAAATCTGATACTTCTCATTTTTCCACAGTATCATCAGTCCTTAAAAATTCTTCAACCAACTAGTTTGACAAAATACTGTTAAGTACCACAGACTGTGATTTACCGAAAAGACAAGTTCAGTTTGCCTTTTCATTTATTGACTATCTCTACTAGTTAAAGATGCTAATAGCAGCAACAAAGAAAAATGGATGTAGGAAGAGCAGATCGCCTGAAACACTAAATTGACTTTGTAAGTCTAAGCCCAAGCTTTCACGCTCTTACTGTGTTTTCAATTTAATCTTACTTTCAAGAAATTAAAAGAAAACATACTACATGCAGTTACAGTCTCTGAAAACAAAAAGTGAGCCTCCAGAAAATGCAGTGGAAGAACAATTGTGCGGCAGCCCTGATTCTTCAAGAATATATCCCTGAGAGGTGTATACTTATATGTGTGTATGTGTATACATGCATGTCAAAAAAGCAGGGGAAGAAGCTGAAGCAAGCTAACTATTTTTTCATAAAGATCTTTCAAGGTTTCTAAAACTGGCCATGAAAAGAGATAGCAAGCATATTTTTGTCACTTCTCAAAAGAGACCCATGTTTAACTCTGGCAGAAGAGGGGAAAAAAAGGCAAAAAACCCCGTGCAAAAGACCAAAACAATAAACAAATTCGGTAAGGTATAACTGGATGTTACATTTTCTTCTGCACCACCACAAAATAAAAAAATTTAACAGGTATACACCACCCACATCATTCATTCTTGTCCCTGTGCTGAAGTTTGCCCACCCTCCAGGGTATGCCTTCACACCTGAGTGTGAGCTACAGTGTAAAACATGGGTAGATTAGAAGAGCCATGTTAGAAAAGCTCATAAAAATAAACTGATGAGATTTGAGTGCAATCACACTTACTTTGATACATCAAGCAAGAAGTCATTCAGTTCGGTCTGCTTAGCAAGGCCCCGGCACACCTGGAAGCACAGATCACATTATCATTTGCTCCAAAAGAACATTGAAGTCAGAGGGAAACTGAAGTCACACAATCCGCCCATTTAATTTGTATGAAAAAAAATATCACACTACTAGTATATGCATATGTTATAGCACTGTATAAAATTAACAGCTGGATTTGTGTGCTGGGCTTCAATCTTAGCTACCTAGCTGCTGAGTTAAAATTGTCAAATGCAAGTAACATCTTTCTTAAGGCTGTCTGAAAGATATTGGTGGTTCCACTCATTCATGCTACCTCAAAGGCTGCCACTGAATGTGTTTATGGAATCAACTTAATGACACCTCCTTATCCAGACCCTCAGCTCTTCTGATAATGTCAAATATTTTGCTTGCTTTCTTCCATACCATACTTTTACCCCTTTTTTCCAGGTCGCCAAGTAGCACATAGACACAACTGAAGACAGACATCAGGCAAGTTTAAGTAAGCTAAGTAGCAGACAAGAGATGCTCAACTTTGGGAGAAATCAGCATGAATATGAACACAAAAAGTAGTATTCCTACTACATTTTAGAAGGAAAGTGTTAAATGAAGAAAAGCTTTGAACTGTATTTTTACTTCCCCTAATTGCATACTCTGTATCTAAAGTGTAATTGTACACCTGTATGTTACTAGATCAAGTACTTACGTCAAAAAAAAAAAACCCCATCCTCTACTGTTTGTACCTTTTACATGATAAAATATCACTCAGAACTAGTAATACCTTTCATCTATACAATGCAAATATAAATAAATATGCAAAATATGACAAAGCACATTCAGAAGCCTTATTCTTGAATATAATTAGGTAACTAGGTACAACTTCTTGATATACACTACTTCCTAAAGTGCAGCTGTGAGCCTGGTAGGCATGGCCCGATCAAAACTTTTACGTTCTTCTCGTGCAAAAACTTGGGAAGGGGGAGCCTTCTGCTTAGCAGAAGGGAGAGAAATGAAAATGACCAATGAACAGGCTTATAGTAAGCTTTCTGTGTTTTGTTTTCTTAAGTGTGGAAAACATTTCAATTAAAGAGGGACTCAAGCTACAACTACACGCAGTTGCAATTCTATTAGTGTACAATAGTCTACATCAGCTAATTCTGCCTAAATGTGCCAGGGTGAATGAGCATCCTAAACAAAGTCAATGACCTCCAGCACCAAGGTGGCAAATATTACAGCCTAGAAAAGAAAAGCAGGAAGCTTTGTGTGAGTCTTCTGCCAAATGTATGAAAGTCTCCTTGGAAAAAAAAGTAACAAACTTCCTCCTCCAAGCTGACAGAAGAACCTATTTTAGCATCATCTGTGAGCTGAGGGAATATGTTTAGTTTCAGTGTTACCATCTTCTATTAGCTGAAGTAACAAAACCTATTAGCAAAGCTGCTGGGGTTTGCTAGAGCAGCTTGCACTGCGTGCAGCTTCATTAGGCACCCAACTAGGGACAGCATTAAGCATCCTTAGAGGGAGTAGTTACAGGACCATGAAGCAGATAGCAACAGTGGCATAAAGTAGGCTTTAGCCAGCGGCACCTAATAATCTCAACTGAATACCAAGGCAGGGGGAAAGTAACCAGCTGGCCCAGCAGTTGCGTTCTTACAAGAAAACTGCAAAGGTTTTATAATTCTGCTTCAACAATTATTTATCTACCTTGTTAATGTTTCTTTTTCCTTTAGTAAATATACTGATTGTTAAGTTCTTTGATCCACAGTTGCAAGAGGGGAAAACTAGCTCAATGAACACCAAAAATATTAGCATATTTTTCCCAGGTTCAGGAAAGGGGCTTGAATCACTGTTTTAGTAGTGACCTCCACTTAAGCTTGATCATAATCTATGTTCCTATTAATCAAGCCCTGGCGGAGGGGTCACACGATGAAAAAACGAAAAAATAGCCACACTTACTTGTACTTGATGTATTGCTACTGAAGCCCATGCAAGATTTGCTGTTGCAACCTGAAACAAAAGACAAGAAAGTAACTCTGAAGAAACCTGCACATTGGTTATGACTTGTTTTCTCTATCTAGCTGCTAAGTAAGTTGTCTGAGGTGTTTTACACAGGCAGGCAGTACCAATTTGTGGGAAGACAGTTATTTTGTGAACATCTCAATATACTTGCAAGTGTTTCAATTTTAGTAAGGTACATTCAGTAACAAGAGAAAAAATCCTTATTTTTTGGATACAAAAAATACTTACTAATGCTCTTCAGAAGCAGCGTTGGGAACCCATCAGCTCAGAAATACAACATCAAAACAAATATCCCGTAAGCCATAGAAATAAAATATCCCATAATATCTTTCTGGGGCTGTATCTCTTCAGCCACAGCTATTTCCAGCTGTAAACAGGCACTGTTTCTTTCACTACCATTTTGGTGGCAGAAGAACCAGACCTGATCCCTCAGCTCAAGACTAGTGCATGACAGTTTCCAGGCAACATTTCAAACAAATGTCACGTAAACTGCAGTTAACTAAAATGTGCTACCATACATAATCTCCTGGCCTTGAAACGCAGAAGCTCTATAGGAACACAGAAGACAGAAGTACAAGAGGTCTGCTGCTGCATACCCTCCTAAGATACTCTTTTTTATTTTATTTTTTTTTAAAACAGAACACATTGTACACATTTTATAAAAACTGCTGATGGTATCCAAAGGCTTTCTGAAATCTGAAAATGAAAAGAATGCTTTAGAACACTCAAAAAGTGACCTTAAAATATTTTCAATTTACTAATAAAATACTCTTATTTAGCAGCCAGTCTTTTCCAAGTAGAACATTCGTGAACTTCAGTTATAGAAGGTATTTCATAGAACATAAAAGATTCATATTTGCACAGAACAATGCATGTCTGAGCCCTATTTGAACTGTAGATTGATTAATGTAATTGGATAATTTTAAAAAGTAAATACATTGTGTGTAAGCAGCAGAATTAATGAAGCCTGGTTTTGTATGAATGCCTGTTCTTTGTTCTGTGAGCAGGGACACTGGCACCACCATACTAATCCAGTCCTCTACCATGACCTCTACTTACTGGTGGAAAAAAATACCAGGTGCAACACTGAGGCTGAAGCAGCATGGACTGCCTGACTAATAGACATCTATGAGCATCACATGTATGCTAGGCTACTTAGGTTACCGATAGACAGAATATACAATTGATAAATATTGCTGGTTTTTTCCTCCCTCGGGAGGGCTAGTTTTAATACCTCTCTTTTCTGTACGTTTTCTGTTCTTTTCACAAGAATAATTCCTGTTCGGTACAGCTAAACTGCTCCATGGTGCACCTTGTACCACTATCGAGACAACAGTCCTGGCCAGAACTCACCCCATTTTGTCCTAACCTCTGTGTTCATGTTCTCTTCCCTGGGGAAGAGTACAGAGAAAAATGAATGTGAGATTCTTAATGTGTAGATGAGACATAACAAGGTCCCTCACCCAGACATGAGAGCTAAGATACACGTCTAACACCTTTAATACAGTGCTAGCCTTTGAGACAACTGCTCCATTGTCAAATTTGTTTGCACTTGGCTAACAACTCATAACTTTGGATTGAAAAATGGACATGTATGGACAACATAAGTACACAGGCCTTATATAAATACATTAAACCATGCAGTGTAGAGAACAGTCATGGAAATGGGAAGATGGTTATGAATGGGAATATCTGGATGGGGAAGCATCAGAAGGGGAAAAAAAAAAAAGTAGAAGAGAGCTTTACGAATGGCACCTAGATTAGCAAGTCATCCAGGTACCAGCACATATACACACAGTTTCTAAGAACATCTAGGTCAGGAGATAAAGGACAGTGAGTAAATCTTGATGACTCACAGAGATGAGACAGGCTAGAGAGACAAAAGATGTCATCCCCTAAAGGCTGAAAAAAAAGGCTGACCCAAAACTACAGCACATTGTTGTCAACCTAGGAAAAGAACCAGGAGACATAAAGATTCAACAGCTGGCATCCCTTGTCCTCCATGTCATTGCAAGGCATCCTGAAAAGACTACCTGGATATGCACATCTCTGTGCACAGCTTTTGGAAATACCACCTGGACACCTTGGTGCCTGAGAGTGTGTGGATGTAAGAATGTGAATGCAAATACACGAGCTCTCTTTTGTTCCATTTTTGTTTTGAAATAAAATCACTTTCCCCTCCTATGAGATCGAGCATTGAGACTTACTATGCCATTGCTACAATGTTGCAATATTATGTTTTAAAATAGGGCTAATTCACTGAGGCCACACCAAAACAGTCAACTAAATTAAAAAAAAAAAAAAATTCTTTCCATACTGGAAAATAAAGTTTTACTGGAAAGTTAAAATTGAGACTCAAGATAACTCAGCAGTGTCTCTTTTACATAAAGTGATTTCATTTCTTGACATTTGATTCACACTTATATTTCATTCACCTGCTCTACATTAAATTCTTTAACAATTCTCTATTGATAAAGAAATCTTGAATCTGTTTTTCCACAAAAGAACACAAGGTAAAATTCTTGAGAGGTCCCTATGCTTGTATATGTAAATTTTACCTCCTGTGACTGAAAATACAAATCACTATTTTTTCAATAACTAACATTCAATAAGAACAAAAATCAAGTATGAAAAAGGTAGAAGAAACATGAGGAGAGTGAGAGAAAAAAGTCTGCGTGGGCTGAAGGGCTGATCATTGTGGGTAAGTGGGCAAAGGCTGGGTGTGAACTCACCTCTTGGTGACTAAGATGGAAAGCTTCTTTGCCCAAGTGACGGTAAAGCTCCAGGATACCAATCAGATCACCAATTGCAGTGACAATTGGCAAACACAGAACAGATTGGATACGAGTCCCTGATTCGAATCCAGTACCTTTGGGAAATCGCTCATCCTAGAAAATGTAAACATAGTCTGATAAATCATAAATATTGTAACATTAACATGAAAGAAATACTGACATTTTTCTCCCTCTTCTGGCCCGTTAAATCTACAGGAAAATGATAAAATTCACTAAAACTCATATCTCTCAGCATAATTTACACATAGTATTAAGACATCTACTAAAAATGCAGTTAAAAATTCTCAGCATTAATTTCCATGTAACCTTATTGATGCAGAGTCAGAATTCATTGTTATATTAGCTTTGGGTGTGTTTTTGTAATACATTTTGTCTAATCTCACAGGTAGCAAACCCATCACTTCATTGCTAATGCCAGTCTAGATTAAGTAAAAATCCAAACAAACAACACTACCCCAACACCCTTTTCCCCCCTAAAAAAAACAGCCAAGGCATTTGTTATGAAGTGGACTGCTCAGACTTCAGTGTTACCAAGCAGACAGTACTGCTTGCAAGAGAACAAAAATCGAAACAAAATCAAGGCTTTAGGCTATTCAGAGTTATAATCCTCAACCGACTCCTGAGGAGGAAAACACATTCTCAAAAATTTATGTATGAGAGTCAGAATCTTTCTCCTTCTCTTGCTTACGCGTACTGAATAAGACGGTGCAAAAATTATAGGAAAAAATATTAAAATAATCTAACAGCTGCTATAGAAGACCCAAATTCTTAACTTCTAATCTACATAGGGAATGTCCAAGGCTTTATAGCTTTAATTCTCCATGTATCAAAACTCACAAAGACCTGTGAAACCACCTGGAAGTTACGGCTAGTAAGGCAGTAACTAGCCTGTGTGAAGTGAGAGAGACCCACATCTATCGCACATCAATCCTGCAGTCCTTTAGTACTCGATTCCTACCAGAAGTTCCCTGCAGGCTGTGGTGAGGCAAGACAGACACACCTTCAAGGCTCATCAAAATCTCTCCTTTCTCAAAGAAAACAGCAAGTAATCTCTACTTTAATTACTAAGATGACAATCACTCTGAAGGGTTAGGAACAAATGACAGACAAAAAGAGCGTGGGAAGCACTTTGCAATGTTAACCTCCTGCTTTCACTTTTTATTTCTGTCCTCCCCAAAAAAGGGCTGGCAAGTCAATCTGCAAGTGCTTCCTTTCACTGTTGAGATGCTCCAAAAATCCCCGGAAAGCAAACCATGTCACCAAAATTAATCTCCCTGTTCAGTCAATAACCCACTGATACTGTAAACCAACAAAAAAGTTCAAAACTCCTCCCCACTATCTCCCTCTGATTTTATTATGAATGTAAAATCAAAACATGCAACCCCCATATACATGGATATTGTGATATTACTTGGAAATTACCAGTAACAATTTAAGCCCCATGTCTCTGAAAAAAAACCTAACAACATATAAACATATTTCTAGTTCTGGTTGTATAGAAAGTACTGCCTGTTACTACAGTGAAAGCGGCTTCTGCCTTTTGTTTTTGTGGTTCTATTTAAGTCTACTCACATTAGGCATTTAGTATTTTGTTTATAGACTGGGTTTGCCCAATAAAGGTCATACTTTTTTTTAATAACAGTAATGTCCAATTTTGGCCACAGCATCCAAAGATTGTTATTCTGGACAGAGTTCAGAAGAATAGAAAACATTGAAAGGAAAATTTAAACTTCCTTGGTGTTCTCGTAGCCAGCTGATCATAAAGTGTTCTCACATAAAGTACAGGTTAAATACCAGTTTGATACAATCGCATAGACATGACTAGAGAATGTAGTTTTTAAAAAAAATAAAAAGAACAGACATGAAGAGTGCCAAGAATTAGCAGCATATCACTTTAGGATTTTCTGAATCTTTTTACAAAGGCCTGTATTTTGATATAGTTTACATTAGTGTGCCTTTGATGTAGGTCTACTGACGTTATAAGCATTCTAGCTTTACATTAGTGTAAGCAGAGATCAAAATCCTGTATAACCAGAATTCTGACTGACTTTCTTCTCAGTAAGAGCCATGTATTTATAATTAAATCAAACTTCGATTAACTGTGTGGAAGTTGTCTTGTTTGGGATTAGCACACTAGGTATTTCAAGACCAGGAAGACAGGAGTTTTGACTGATAGGGTTTTTTCCTCTCCAAGTGACTATAGGATAATTACTTCCCTTATCTGACAACAACAACAACAAAGGTTAAAAGACAAAAATCTTCTAAATTTACACTTAAAAATAAATGGGATATTCTGAAATTATTCCATCAAGCTAATCCAAACTTGCTAACACATTTCCTTGGTAGCAAGACAGATGTAAACTCTATCATTATACATTCAGCTCAATAAACATTTCAGCATCAAAATATTCACTCTAAGAACATGCTGTAATCATCTCATTACAAAGAGAAAGCCTTTTACCCCCAGAATATCTTCTACTAGCAACGTTTTTCTGGATCTGGCTACATAAGCAGATACTGTAGTGCCATGTGCAATGGGGCCTGCAGGAATGAGCCGTGGTTGTCCTTCTTTAGCTCCTGGTGGTGTAAATACACACAGACTCTAGTTAGAAGGAAAAAAAAAAAGAAAAAAAAAGGATACAATTAAAAAATGTGGTTGTTTACAGAGTTATGAGCTACCTATGTAGTGCAAAGGAATGAACAAATTAGCTTTTCTACTTCTGACAATGAAAATTAGTTGGATAAACTCCACTTAAATGTTTTGAAATCATGAAACTCATTCAGAAACATCTGACAATTATCATGTAACAAAAATATTAAATAAGTCAACTCTACCAGAATAAATGAGATAGCAAATATTATTTCACAAAAAGAGAATTTAACGCACATATAAAGAGGTCGAACCTGCAAACCTTTCTATATGCCAAGCACTCTTCAAATCTAAAATTTAATTCCTTTTTGGGTGAAAGATAAACTCTGTGGAACAGCAGAGTACTGAAAAACAACAGTCTTATCACAGTCTCTTTAAAATTTTCCTTTATTTTTCCCCTCAGACAACCTGAATAGAAGCAGTCTGTTAGTGCCAACAGATTTTAAATTCACAAAACCACAAAAAAACCACCCTGTCTACAATGCAATCAGCAGGATCCGTTCATTTCACAAGCAAAAATTTTCAGCTTCTGTTTCATTTCTCTACCTTCATCTGATTACATCTATCAATGTGTCTCCTAATGCTATGGAATCAAAGACTCAAAATTTTAGAGCATTTGTCACTGTCACACCCTATTCAGCATAGCAGAGCTATTACTCTTTAAACACAAAGGGAATTTAGGCACATGAAGAATAAATGACATGGCAGAGGTTACACCAAGAGTTAGAATAGCAGGGATCAAATCTGTATTTCCAAGACTTCAGTTTAATGTATAAACTCTTGAGCCATCCCCACCTTATGCATTCTTAATATTAACACAACTAAAGCACCACCTCAGACACCCACTTTCTACTGGCAAATTGTATTTTCTTATTTACTATAATCAACGATCCAATTTATTTCACTGATAAATTTGTAAGGCCAGGAGTATATTATAGAGAGTTCCTGTAGTAAGTAACTCTACTGCTAAATAACTATATGATTTTAATTTATCAACTTAAAGCGTATGAAATAAGATGAAACATTTTAAGCAATGACCCTTGCTAGGAATATTTTTTCTTTTTGAAATTTACACATATAATAACCACAGATAGATGGTAGTGCCACCATACAATGTGTTACTAACATTTCTGGTAAGAATGTCCACATGTTGTACCACCCCTTTGTATTGATTAATTTTACTATCAGACTTCGCTTTCATTAAAGATGTTACAAAGGTCAATCGTCCAGAATTCTAAAACATCAATGGTCACAGTAATTAATATTAATTACATCTAATCTGTCTCCTACATTTATAATTCTAAAAGGTTTCTGTAAATAGTAGACAAAAGCAGGTGCACAGGCACTTCAGATTCCGGTAGTTCAGAATGCAGACTTGTCTTGAAAGATTGAAGAAAGAACTTTTTTAGTCTGTTCAAATAAGATTTCAGTTTAGGCTTAGCAGTAAGCAGGGAGCTTCCCACTAGAGTTGCTACTATTTAAATAACATGACATTATTTAAATAGTATGCTTATTCCTTGCAGGAAAAAATCCAATAGAAAATCTAGAAAAAAATATCTATGGGTATGATTCATTAAAGAAATTACGTGAAATCAGGCACTATGAAATCAATTCATTTCTCTTATTTCACTCTGCTAGACCTGTGAGGTCAGTATCACTCTAGCATCTGAGTACCTCAAAATCTCTAACTATCTCTTATTACAACTCCCCTATAAGTTGAGTGGTGACACTATCCCCATCTTATAGAAACTACAACAAAAAGTTTGTATTTGTATGGTTATTTTAGCTGAGGCTCCAATTACCACTTGGGTACAAACTTTACAGCCCATCACATACCCTACAGAATGCCTTGCACTATGTCTTAGAGCTAAAGCAAGCCAAATGGATCACAAGACAAAGAAAACTCAGGGGTGAAAGAAAGGATGGACTTCAGAGATCAATAGTTAACCAATTTAGGCCTGATGAGATCAGGTAAATTACTAAGCAGGGGATGTTTTCTAGCATGGAATATTAAAAGTACAATCTGCATGTGAAAATTCAGCATCTACCATCAGCTATAGAAAACAAAGTGATGATATGAGATGTATTCTCTCATAACTATCATTCCTTTATTCTGCAAACATGTGAGGCACATCATAATACATACTGAACAATTCCCAAAAGAACACACTTAAATATTCAGAGACTAAGGAGATGCAATAAAACGCACTATATGTAGGTACTCCTGCGGTGATGAAGATACTTTAGTGGCATGGTTTGACACCATTTTGGAAGGAGAGAGTTTGAGTTTATGCTGAGGGGAAAAAAAAAATGGTCAAAGAAAGGTATGGAATTCACTGCCAAAACAAGAGTGATGTCTATCCAAGAGGAACAGCAGTCCAATGGCTAAGGGATATAGTAAGTTCAAAAGAAAAACATTCAAGATTCTGACAAAACCAGTAATTGAGTATTTGCCTTGTTCTTAGGCAGAAAGTCTCAAAAAGCTCAGCAAGACAAGGAAAAGAGTTTCCCATCCGGTTATTCATTTGCTAATATTGTGATACAGATTAGAACTAAACTACCTTAAAAGAGAAAATAGAGCGGCCACATAGTATTTTAGCTCTGACTAGTCATTTCAGCATATTTATTTTATATGTCTCACGCGGTTAGAAGGAAAAATACTTCTTCCACAGAGTACCTCTACTGAACATACACAGTATTTACTCCATTTTGATGTCTTGTATTATGGTACAAGTGCATGAAAACTTGAAATTTTCCTTTTGTTCTGATCCCAAACCTCAACCTTATTTTTCAAACCCATTTACACTAGCAGCTTCTTTAAAGAGTTGCCTTTAGCAATGAAAGATTCTGGAAAAGTCAAAAATGTTTATTTGCCATATGAACTACAAGAATGTGGTNNCACAAAACCCAAACAACAAAAACCATTAAATTAGTACATTGAATTTGCCAGAACAAGAATGTTGAGTTTACCGGGATAAAAAGCTCCACGTATTCTTACTTTCTTATAATCTAATAAAGATACATCTAATTCTTAAATTAAAACATAGTTTCATAGTTTCATGTCATCATATGCTTCAGTTTCATGTTTTCACATGCACTGAAATAAAATAAAAAAAGAACATTTTACATAACTAACCCAAGAAAAGCACCCCATGATCTGAGAAAACTACATTATTCTAACAAAAACACCCCACAGTTCATTATTTATTTAAATCAGTGGTCTGATATAAAATATTTTTTTTTAAATCAAAGAAGCTAGTAAAAGTTTTAGGATATAAAAAGTATAAAAATACTGAGATACTTATCTTCATGAATGTTTAACCTGCTACACTATATGTTTATAGTAAAAAGATTTACTATTTAAAAAATACTTTTATGGAAGTAGGAACAGTAACACTATAATGTATTTAATACTGAAAAGGTGGTTCATATTGCAGAGTATTGCAAAATGTAGGAGACGAAATGCAATGTTTAAAGTCTGAATTAGGTAGTCTAAGTAGTGGAATGAGTCAAATTAAATTAACAGGACACTGGAGACTAAAGTTGATCTCTCCAAAGATTAACGCTTTTATTCACACCATTCTTCTTACTTTTTCTTAAGACATATTTGGTTCTTTGTGCCAAGATAGCAGTGTGTGACGCTCAGCAAAGCAACTGTGTTATTTAAATTACGTGTATAAAATGTGCTTTTCCACAGTGGTCTCCTGAGTCATGCCCATAACTAAATATAAAACAACGCAGAAATCCTTCTCTTCTCAGAAACAGCTTCTCAAAAAAAAATACAAGGAAAAAAAAAAAAAGACAAAACTGAATGGCCACTTTCACCAGAAAACAAAGAACTCACTTCTTCCACATGTACGTATTTTTCTCCAGAAAAGACCTTCATTGGATCTTCAACAGCCAAAAAACTTTGTGGACACATTGAAGTGTTGCTGGTAAGGGTTGCTTTTGCCAGCACAGTCTTTCCTGTGTTCTCGTCTATCACTTTGGCTGGTAAACCCCCCTGTTGCTACCACCATGAAGTACTACTGTGAATAGCCATCCCTATATTGGACAAAGCTCACAGACATTATTCTAATTCCAGTGATAAAAAGAGTTTTGCAGAAGCAATCCCATTCTGCCCAATGCTAAGGGCTCAGTGATCAAAAAACTCTTCAAACTACCCAGTAGATTCTAAATTTGCCACTCTCCCTTCTCCTCTGTACAGGTAGAGAAGTATGACTGCACAAGAACAGACCTTCAACTAGACCTCAAAAAACAACCCATGACCTCCAAGGCCATGGAACAATTGATAACCTTATCCTGACCATGCAACACTATTAAAAAGAAAGGCAAAATTTCTCATAACCACATATAAACTGCAATTAGTCCATAAGCCTTTACCCATTCTATGTTGGCTTCATACATACACCTAATAAAGTTTCCTGACTCCTGATACATTCCATATATGATCATTTTAAATCTGAATGAGCTTAAACATTTATTGCCAATTAAGGATGTGGAACTTTCTCAAGGTTTGTTGAGGTTTTGTTAACAAACCTTTTGAATCTGAGAAGCCATCAATGGCCAGGTCAGCCAAACAAAATGAGTCAGAACAAAAAAGCAGTGCTGTGCTCTACTTCAGCATGTTACTGACATAATCTCTGAGGCATCCCACAGACACAGCTCTAATGGAATATTTTTAATTACCACTGTCCAAAACCAACAGGTTTTCACCTATCCAGCTCACATTTCCTGTTTTTCCTTTTGCTTAAGAAAATACATGTAAAATAAAATGTACTGTAGCAATAATAAAATTTGGGGCTCACCTACTCTCTTCTAACCATGAATCACTCCAGCATTCTTTTAATTTGCAAATGCAAATTCAAATCATCTTTCACCAGCTCAAAGGGTAATTACTAATGTTCCCATCCAGACATCAGATACATTGTATACAGCTTCACAAGTAGATGAAGAAATGGATAGATTTGGCCCTTTCAAGTTACTTACATTTGTTTATGGATTCCTCAACACAGGAAGGACATGGACCTGTTGGAACAGATCCAGAGGAGGGCCATCAAAATGATCAGAGGGCTGGAGCACGTCTCCTATGAGGACAGGCTGAGAGAGTTGAAGTTGTTCAGACTGGAGAAGAGAAGGCTCCAGGGAGACCTTATATCAGCCTTCCAGAACCTGAAGGGGGCCTACAGGAGAGATAGGGAGGGACTCTTTATAGGGGAGTACAGTGATAGGATGAGGGGTAATGATTTTAAATTGAAAGAGGGGAGATTTAGATTAGCTACTAGAAAGAAATTCTTTACTGTGAGGGTGGTGAGACACTGGAACAGGTTGCCCAGAGAAGTTGAGGATGCCCCAGCCCTGGAGGTGTTCAAGACCAGGCTGGACATGGCTTTGAGCTACCTGGTCTAGTGGGAGGTGTACCTGCCCAGAGCAGGGGGATTGGAACTTGATAATCTTTAAGGTCCCTTCCAACTCGAACCATTCTATGATTCTATGAAAAACAGACTAATAATTTGCATTTCTGGTAATGACACTGAATTGTGATTAATAATCAAAATAAGGAATCAGTGGATTTTCAATCACAACTTCAACAATATACAGTCAATAAAAAAGGAAACATGAGAATATAAAGTCCCATAATTTTCCAAATACAATACTGATAACTCACAATGCAGTAAAAGAAGAAAACTGAGGAAACAGTAAGATGCCTGCGCACTGCTCACGGTATCTTTTGTTGCTATAACCCCTTGCAGTAAGAATTGTCAGTGTCAGAAGCAGATAAACATGAATAGCTCTTTACTGACATTGTAATGTCACTTTCTCTCTCCTAGCAAAAGTCAAGTAACAAAAGATATCTAGAGTAGACAGAGCATTACATATCTCTACTGCCGATGAGGAAGAAGGCAACCGAGATGGGAGAGTAACTCTGGGTTTCATAAACTACCAAAAGAACAAATGTTGGCTTGGAGAGTGAATTCTCTAGAAACTTCTAGGTTCATGCATTCTGGCAACCAGCAGCCTAAGAGATCCTGCAATTCCTTGTATTGATGAGTTTCCTCTCCTACCAGACATAGACATCATCTCTTTATCTACATCAAACACAACTACCTTATTACCAATCTTTTTCCAACAATGTCCATATGGTGATGGACTTCTTTCTTTAAAAATAGTTAGGTAGAGGAACACTGAAGTCTGACACCGGAAACCTTCTATACGTTGTTGGAAGCTTAGAGCACATGAGATGCTTCCTTTCCTGGCTTCTGTGACATGACAGATTGTTCCAGCTGGGTCCAAAATCTTCAAAATGATTCCTTCCCCACTAGTTTGATTTCTTAATTCACTTCTATAAAGTCTCAAACAAAAAAAATTCCTTTTAATTTTGACTAATGTTACAGTGTGGCTTGGAATCTACTTAAGGCCCAATTTTGGCCACAGAAAACAAGAGGTAGTTAAAAATGACAAACTGAAACAAAACAGAAATTCCAAAACAAATGACAACCATAACAAAAGTTCAACCGCTGGCAAATACAGACAAATGTAACAAAATTCACCCTTTCATATTTCATAGGGACTTTAGGTATAGGCAACACATTGTAACTTCTATTCTCTTTTTAAAATGCTAATATATTAACAAGTCTTCCAGTCTACAGGAATGCAGAATGATATACACTGTAATCAGTTCTTGAAGGATAACAACATGACAGCATTCTCAATTCACAGCTAAACACAGCAAACTTGGCTTTCAGATACATAGTGAAACCAGTAGATATCCAATAAGCCATAATACCTTGGCTTTTGGTGCTCTTTGCTTGGTACCATGCACACAGTCTGTTGAAATTATGAAGTAATTTATCTTGAACCTCTTTGCTCTGGCTGAAAAAAACCTCATTACTGTTCATTCATAACAGCTAAGAGCATGCACATAAAGAATTACTGATTTTCATCTTGTCATGCTGTCATAACTTGGCCCCACAGTTGTGTTTTCTAGTGAAAATGTAATGCTTGACAGAGGAAGCAGATCAAAACCCCAGTAAAAGAAAAGATGAGAAGTAGGCGCTCAAGTCTCATAACACAGTACCATCAGCACCTCCTGACAGATATTCTTACAGCAATAAGAAGGTACCTACTGTTTTCAGGTGCTTTCAGTCTTCAGCTCTTCTGATGAAGAGGTCAACTACAGGTGTAACTGATGCTATTTTGTGGCTGTTGATGTGTAGCTAGTGGCTGTTGGTGTGTAGCCCATGGGAATCTGGCACAATATCAAATCGCAACCCACAAAGGCTAGAAACCATTCAACTAACTACATAAAGTTTGCCAGGGTTGGATTTTAACTGAAAGTATATATTGCTTGCCATTTCACAAACTGCTCAGCTGTTTCTTCTTTTTTTTTTTTTTTAATCCTTCTTCTAACTAAGCAAATACCAATCATAAACCAATTTTTCTAAAATTTCTTGGCAGACAAGTGGTCTAGATAAGAATCAGGTTTAATGATAAGAATGAAGGTTAAAGTTCACGTGACAAACACTCCATTAAAAACTTGTTTTGGTGGTAAGGGTGACTGGATCCTGATCTAGTTTCTTCCTCAGCGAATTTTGCTGATAAAGCTGGCCTTAAAAATTCTTAATGGAAAATCATTTAATATTCAACTGACATTAAATTAAAGGCTTAATACTAAAGCATTGCTCTACAACTTGATGTTTGGGAAAAGAAAAAACATTGAAGAGGAATGGGAATTAAGCAAGTTGATATTAAGTGAGCTTAATGGTATTTGCTGCTGACATTCTTTTCTGATCAGTAACAGTAGTAGAGTTTTACTCTTGGTAAAGGGGTTAACAACCTGTATGTAAGACCACACAGCCTAATGATAAAATTATTTGCAGATAGGCATAAAAGCTGTGCCCTAAGGCCAGGGTTTTTTTCAGGAATAGAGCTCATCACAACAAGCAATAATGACCAAGAAAACCAAACACACACAACTAATTTGGAAAGTATCCACGGGCAAAATCCTTGAATTTGTAAACTGGCTGAAGAAGTAGCCCTATACTACCATGCTAAAATCTTAAAGAGCTATGTCCTGGGTTTAAACATGAGCACAGCAGTCCTACTACCTGAAGCACACAGGGATAAAAGTCATCAACTGCTTTACACAGAGAGAGACAATCTATGGAGAGCTCAGTGTCCTCACTGAATCATTGTCCAGTTTCTTCAAACCATTTTCCCAAGATCATTTTGAATTCTAATCCATGCCTACAAACACATCTGTAGTCCTTCCCAATTTCACATAATATGCAAATTTAATAAGCCAATATTCTTCCTTCACGCATGCATTAACAAATATCCTCAGCAAAACTAGATCCAGGATAAATCCATGAGGATTTATGCAAAATACCCTCCGATTCCAACAGTGAACCACAAACAACTAGTCTCTGTATAGTTTTCTAACCAGTTCTGCATTCTATCTATTCAACATGGCCATATTCCACCAGTCCATTTACATGAATATGAAATGAAACAGGACCCAAATTTCACTAAAATATATCCTTACAGTTATTTATCTAATGCCTTTCAGTGTGATAATTTGTTGACTCAAAGTTAAATTCTGACACTATAACTCATCAACAGCTTTCACTCTCTGTGAAGTATCACTATTCACTGGCAAATAGGTAAGCAACAGATTTCTTCCGCTCTCTATAAAAAGGAGTACATGAAATTAGAATTGATTAAAGAATAGAGACCAAAATTTTCTGAATTGACTTGCAGATAGAAGCGTTTCACCTGGAAACGTTTAAAAGACTGAAATTTCAGAGATGTCTATACGTTCAAAATAATGTACCTTTGCCTGGCACAAAAACCTGAGACAGTTTGCAAGTAGTAAATGTTTTTATCTTGGTTCTTAGTAATTCAAATCACCCACCCCACAAATTCACTAGGTGGCACTGCACATCAAGCTGCAATGACTCCTGCATGATCAGAAATTGTAGACTGGCTTAATAAGATACACCCTGAAGCACAGAGTATGTACACGTGTTTGTGGCCTCACACCATTATTTTCTTACAATAAAGCTATTGGAAACATCTATCTGAACCAATGATGATCTGTTTGTCAACACAATTTGCAGTTTCAGAACGAAGAAGAACGTTCTGCAGAAGAACGAAGTAACACTCAAAAGACTTAGTAAAAGCTACTTTATGTGATGTCTATGAAATTTGAAGTCATACATCTTTATGTAGGAATTTCAATGTAATCATGAGGTGAATTACTCACACAAATAAGGACTATAAACAAGAAGCATCTGAAGAATCACATAATAATACGTTAGAAACTCTTTAGTTTAGGTAAGTATTTCAGAAATACTGCCTTGTAAAGATACCAGTTTATGGGCTTAAATCCATGCCCAGCTAGCATGGTACTTAGGCACATTGATTTACACACACAGACCATGCAATACGAGAATTTTGGTAAATTCTTAAAGTCATGTTTGAAGATGATATTCAATTAAGGTCATGACATGAGAATTATGAACTGCATATTCATCCTCATAAGGCATAAACAGAAAACTGAAATAAAGTCAAGTCCTTGGCTGGAGAGCTGTGAAACATCCCTGTTTGATTTGCTAGTGTTTCTGGTCTTCTATATATAGTACTTGCAAAATGGCCATTATGTACCTTAAGAATAAATAATTTTATTAGCATAACACCACTAACCCATGAAGAAAGATGATTTCTTAGATCTGGAGAAAGTTCAAGGACCAGAGGCAGTATGGGCACAGGTCTGTTCAGGCCACCTGACCCTGATGAGGAAGCAGTATTTTTTCTAGTACTTGAGTATCTTGCAATGCATTCTATCATATGTATAGCATCTGCAAAACCAGATTCTGATGCACAGGGAAACTTTATGGGGAAGGAAGGAATTGGGCATATGAGTGGTACTTACCTGCTTGGGGCAATCATTTGAAAATTAGAATCATACTATGAGAACACCCTTAGCAGGGAGAGTGACGAGCGCTAGCACTCGCAAGCAATTTGAACAACCAAATGGTTGCTGAAATAACTGAACTAGTCACACTCATTATGGCACCAATTCTGAGTAATACTTGCATAAAGAAATGCCCTGTAACCTGCAAATGGTGCAGCATCTTCCATTTCAAGTAAATTCACTCAAGTAAAGATCCTGAAGACATTCAACCGGACCTGTCAGCCAGAAGCTACTATGTCCTTATGTTGTTATCCAACTCTAATACAAGTCAAGATATAGTATACTTCAAAAGAGAGAAAAAAAAATAAGGCCATAAAGAAACTTTATATATGGGCAGGTATTTTATCAAACTCACATTTGTACTGTTAAACTCCAAAGGAATTTTTTCTAAAACAAGGTCCTCTTTAAAGGCCAGTGTATCATCTATGTTTCGCAAAAAGAAGACGACCAGCTAATCTATGGCTTTTCTTTACATTAAGCAAGTTTGCTTTCAGTTCTAATATAGGTTTTTATGTAAGGGAAGTGCTGTCCATATTAAAAATTGCATCAAAGAAAGATTTAGAATGAATTCTTAGGAACCCATGGGGAAAAAAAAAAAGTTGCGATGATATGGCAATTCTCTCAATATTAAAAAATAAAAGCACATAGTATGCAGTCATCATTTGCTGGTTTTCATTTTGTAAATATCTAGAATTTCTGTAAAATTAAGTTATATTCTATCCAATTAGAAACTCACTATTTAATCTAGGCTAAAGGTAGTTATGGAAATCTCATATTGCTAACGTTTGTTAGCTGAGATTAACGTGTCAGGATTCTCAAATTTGGATTTCTTTAAACAGAGAGACGTGTACCTATACATATTTACAGCAGGAGCTGAAATGAAGTAGAGCTAATGCTTTTGCTTCTGTTTTGATCTTAAGGTCCCTTATACAATATAGTCAGAATACACATCACTAAACATTACAAAACAATTTGGGAGAAAGTAGCTACCTATTTATTAACAGGACTCCACCACAACCCCCTCCCAGTACCTAATTCTCAAAAAGACGTATACACACATTCCAGAAAAGCTGTATTGAGGCACAAATTTCTTCTTTCAAAGCAAGGTGGAAATAATCAGGTCTAATTCTGAAACACAAGGCTGCTGACTGGATAAATGCAAGCAGATTTATGTATATTTCTCAAGCTAACAAACAAAAAGCCAAATGCTAAAATT
>VXAK01009609.1:29601-39707 GCA_013399435.1 Arenaria interpres | reverse complement strand
GATATTACTGATAGATTTTTTTTTTTTTTTTTTACTTTCAATATTGACACTGCAACACTATCACAACCAGAATAGTCTATTCCTAGGTTCACTTAACAGGGAACTCTAATTTTGCAATTGGACACACAACTCTCTCCAAAGATGAAATTCACTTAAGTGCAGTCAGGGGTTCATTGAGAAACAAAAGGCAAAGTAAGTTCATACTGAGATAATATCCAAAGAAAACACTATTATCGCTCAATATCTGTCTTTATTAATTAAACACTAAGTAACAGCTCAGAGACATACGATTCTCTTTCTTACCTATTTTAATGATGCTACTCAGTTCATACAGAAGCAGTTGGTTATCTCCTCCTGTATCCAGGCGCTGTTCTATGTAGCTGTTCAATTCATACACTACACCTTGCATATTTGTATCCTGGTACTATGGAAGTAAAGACAAGAAAAAAATTTTAGCATAACTCGGATTTACCTTCCAGGCTTTAAACACATACATTCATTAAAAATAATGGGTTGAGATTTCAATACCAAGTGCGTCGCGACTGTCCTAATCCAGCTGCCTGAAGAACTGGGTCACTGCCAAGCAAGAGGCACAGCGCTCCTCTCTATGCTCCATCAGACATTGAAGGTGTACTGAGTACACCACTGAGAGAGTAATCACCTAAACTTGGCCAAGGTCACATGACAATGTCTCAAGAAGAAGCTGAGATGCAACAATTATAAGGTAAGTAACCTTCAACTCCTTCCTTATAAGCTCCTACTCCACTACAAAAAGAAAGCAAACAACTGCCTTTGCCAGCATCTTCCACCTCAAATTCATGAACCAAATGACAGAATCGTGCCAAGCACCAGAGCTTTGATGCAGTAGCTCAAGGAACCAAGCCTTTTAAATACAGCAGCAATTAACACCAATAGACTGAAGGACAGAAATTGCATGAGTCAAAATCATTCTAGTCACTGTGGCCTAATAGGCATTTGTTTCATCTGAAGACAGCAGACAAAGCCTGAAAGAGATTAGAAATCAGTTAGGATACTTAGATGGAAGCAATAGGGTGCTGGTAAGATGAAACAGCATGACATGGCTATCATCTCATAGGAAAGGAGAGGCAGCTTCTCTTCAGGGGCCCAGCTGCATTTGGCTTATCCAGCTTCCAAGTCCTGAAACCAAGTCCTAAAAGGCTGATAAAACTGGCAGCAAGTGTGCATGTGTAGCATGACAGCATCATGAACAATGACTTCACAGAAAGCAATATTTGGCAGTAAGCAAAGATTCATTTCCCTGCCCAAAACTGGTAATGTGGTGACTGAAGAAAATAACATAGTCAATTACTTATGGAACTCAGTGATGCAGTAAATTATGTTGCTTAAACTAAAAATGAAGCTGGTGATATTTAGATGAATTAATGTTGCTTGAAAGACTAAGACTTATTATCCTGCTCATTCATACTTTAGAGCCAAATGTAATAGGGACCAGACTAATGTAAACAGTACTATGGAAAATGCTACGAAAGTTCAGAGCACCACAGTCTGCCCACCACTCCCACATTTATGCGCCCATACATAACTCTGCTCCATATCTCTCTAGATCTTCTCTGTCTGTAACTTTGAGTAAACCTGTACATGTGACACTCACTGATGGATTAAGCATCATTAATATATTCCATGATATAATTTTTATTCCCACTATTACTTTAATGTATTTCTACGTACAACACACTGTCATGAATAAAAAGCATACAGCTATATATTTAGCATATATTTGGCTTTTTCATCTCAAAAAAAACCCCAACAAACTCCAACACCACCACCCCCAAGTACTTCCTGGATAATATCAATAGCCAATTCCTTTAAATTTATCAGACCTTAATCTTGGCCTTAAAATAGCTCCCGAGAACATACAATCTTTGCCATGACCCCTTCTTAACACATGGTGTTCTCTTAATCTATTGCTCCAGATGAACATATTAGAGCACTTAAGACCTAGGGTGTCCAAAATGTTCTCAATGTATAAGAAACTTAACACTTAACAATTCTTTCTATAAATTGATGTGACGATTATAAATTTTGACAACGCTGTAAGGTCACACTGCATACATGCATCAACTCCTGTAAGTCATGAGTTTACAATGCAGCATGCCATTACCATTATTAGCACCGTATGGCAGCTGGCAAGCTTCCATTTACTGTCCTCTGTTGTGTCTCACATTTACTACCGTATGATTCTTTGAAGGAAAAAACAATAACATAGTTTCATGAAAGTGGAATTTTTATACTTACGATATAGTTGTAAGTAGCCATATAACAGGAAAATGATGAATGAGAGCCTATATTAATATGTTAACCCATATCTGTAAAAGTGTGTGTAGCCACATATCCTAAAGCAACAAAAGGCAATCCAGCACACGCACATAAAGCCTTTATGTGGAAAAAAGCCTTTATGTGGAAAAAAGCCAGAACGTGGAAATGAATACATGTCTCTTCACCTGTGATGCACAGTCAAGATTTAAATCAGATCTTCAAATGTTAAAGCTAATACATTAAGAGAACGCATCATCAAAATGAGCCCACTGGCATAACAGCCATGGCAGAATAATAACTTTCCCCACAATCAAGCAGCAGTTCCGCCTGCATAGTAATTACATAATAAGCTGTGTACCCTTTATCCTTACCTCTGCAACACATGCTTGTAAGCAGGGCAAATCATTGCATGCATACATATCACTAAAAAGATCCTAGACGCATAATACATACAGTTGTAATACAGCAGATTTCTATTACTGACAATCTGTGGATCCACAAGTGGTCAGATGAATAAAATTTGTCCAGATTCACAATTAAGTAATTCTATGACTTAGATCAATCAGCAGCAAAGAATTACTCCCTCATGCTGTAAAATGGTTTTATTTTTATTACAGTGGAATGAAAGAGGTTTATTTATTTGGTTCGAGGCATTTTAGATTGGATAACCACAATTATGTTTGGTTGAAAAGCCACAATATTCTTTATGAAACCATGTATTTAAACACTGAATAAGTCATCAACAAACCTTGATACAAGCACTTTCCAACGTGGTTGCTAAGACAGACCTGCATATATTTGGTGTAAAACATACTCAACTCTTTTTACTTCATTCTTCCAATTGCTGCTTTCCTTCTATTTAAGATTCAGTGCCTACAGGTATTTTGGCATATTTACTCTAAAATTCTGAATTTTAGTGACATTACATTAAAATAATTCAAGTGGACTAAAAACTGGTTTAGCACTATTATACCACTGGCATCATATTTCTAGTAGCTGCTTATATTATGACGCTATGAAAAAGAACTAAAAATTAAGAAGGGAAATCCTGTTCTAAATATTCATATTCAAATTTGTAAATATGAAAGGGTATTCTTGCAGGATTTTTATATAAATACTTATATGGTTATTTGTCTTTAGGATATTGTGGTGCAAAAGAAGTCAGCAAGCTATGACAGTTGATTTAACAATAGTGCTGTGACTTAGATCTAAATGAAGAGGCTAAGAATCACAAGCATTTTATTCCATGAAAGGAGATACTGAAATATCAGTGAGATGAATTTTAAGCATTCATTCTGAACAATTAAGATACAAAGAAAAAAATATTCAAGGACACAATTTAATATATAAAGTAAATTTTATGTATGACAAACTGAAATGAAGATTAATTTCCATGCTTTCATGCTTATAGGGTAGCTGTGCCAGGGGCATTTTATGCTCCTGCAGATGAGAAAAAGCCCTTCTGCTGCAACAAAAAGCCTTCATTAATACAGCACAGGGTCAGTAAGTGCCAACACAATCCAGAAGTTGATCTGTTTTCTTTGTAACTTCTTAAAATGTCTTCTGAATAACAGTGAGAAGAGCAAGTTCCAATGTAATACTTCCTCCTTACTACAAAGCTCTTTCTCCACAGCAACAAGAGCTCCTGCAACAGAAACATGTCCTTTTACAGACCTCAGAGCATATAACATTATTGAAGGCTAGGAGGAGTTAGAATAAGCTCAAACTCCATGTAAAGTGGAGAGGGATGGTCAAATATACTTTGGGGATGCAGAACTTTGTTGGGTGAGGAAAACAAAAACAAAACCAAAAAACAAACCGTGAAAGCCACAAAATGCAGGGGAAAGTGACCACATCCAGAGAGATTTCTCCAGACGTTGTTTACTTTTCATTTGTAATTTAGGCATCTTAGGCTGGTTTCTGAGGATGTCACAGAGAAACACACGGCAGAGCTCTCTGCCAACTGATGCAGGCAGCCTCTAGCCCACCACAGGGCTAGGAGGGCCAGAGGAGCACCACCTTCTGGGACGTGGCTGTATATCCTTACAGGCTGGATGGGGAAGGACAGCACAGGTGTTTTGCCCAGGAAAAAGAAGGTGATGACCTGTCATATCAGTATCCCTCTGAGACTTTTGGGAAAGCAGGGACAATTCTTCTAGCAAACATCAAGCATTTTCCTTAAAACTTTTCAAGGCTCCTTACCCACCCTTTCAAGTACTATCAGACTGAAATGTAGCGAGGCCCTGGGAAAGCAGTATGGATCTTCATAATCAGGGCTTCATGTCCAGCCCATGATGCCATCCCAAGCTTTCCCTATTTTGTTCGCCAAGCATGAGGACCTGGGAGATGAGGGGCACTGCCTGACCCTCAACACTGTGCGGGCTGGATGGACAGAGTGTGCAATGAGGACATCAGCAGTGCTCAGCAAGCTAACATTATGCATGTTGAGACCAGTGCCACCCTACCCGTTTACAAGGCACTCTAGAGGTGGCAGAGGGGCCACAACATAGATAAATGTACACTATTCTGTCCTAGGGCACTTGAAACTGAGGCCATAAATGTAATCTGAGACAAGTACACAGGCAAAAGAAGAACCAAAACCAACAACAAAAAACAGCCTCAAAAAACTAAGGACAGAAAAGCATTATGTGATCAAAATTACATTCTTTTTAAAAAAAAAAAAGGACAAAAACAGCTGTTCAGGTAAGAAGCTATTCCAAAATAAGGATCTGTTGGGACAAACAGAGGCTCTTGTAAGGAGCCTCAGTTGTTGAAGGGTGCTAAATCACTAAGAGCAAAGGACATACACAGGCCGAGGAGATTGTATATAGACAACGGAGTTTAAAACGCCCATTCTGTCTTTAGTTACATCAGGTAGTATTTCAGATACCCAGCTAGTACTTTATCAAACCACCTAAATTAATCTGTCAATGACAGCATCAAGACTTGCAGATAGTAAATCCAAGTGATCTGTGCAGCACTTTATACAAAACAATATCCTTAGGCAGGGACTGAATCTCACCACAAACACCAAAGTCATGAGACCTGAAGCGTGACAACAACCTGTACCCAAACTTCTTCAGTCTTCTCTTTAAAACCAACAGCTATTTTCTTCTCTATGAAGCACACTACAGAACATAAGCAGCTGCTAAACCCAAAATGACCAAAATTTCCTGATAAACTTCCATCCAACACAAGTTTTCTTTCCTACAAAACTGTAGTCTCGGCAACAAGAGTATCTAAAGATGAACTAAAAAAAAATCTGCAAATAAAAAGTCCATTTCTTTGCAGTCTTAATGGTCTGAACGTTTGCTTGCCATTTGATTGAGATGTTGGTCTAAACTATTTCATGCTAGGTATGCTCATACTGCATCAGAAGTATAAAAAGACTGGTGACTGGTCTTACGTATGCAAGTTCTCAATGCCATTGATACCCACTTTATAAAAAAAAGAATTCCCAACAACAACACTTCTTATAAACAAGCATTGCAGTCACAAAAATAAATAAACAAACTAAACAGTTTGATGCTGTTTGTTGAAATAGATCGGCTACCCCTTCCTTTCAGGTAGCATTATGAAGAAATTCAGATCCACAGTTACCACCCTGATTTAAAAGACTTACTCTATAAATTTTCTGGTTGCCTCCAAATTTACCTTCTGGGAAGACCATCAACGTGCA
The DNA here is from genome assembly GCA_013399435.1 of Arenaria interpres. NCBI lineage: Eukaryota > Metazoa > Chordata > Aves > Charadriiformes > Scolopacidae > Arenaria > Arenaria interpres. The sequence goes on along the minus strand of VXAK01009609.1, from coordinate 33,730 downwards.
ATTACTTTATCTTTTTTAGAGAAATACTATGTTCCTTTAAGAATTTTGGGACCACTACTTTATTTGCCACATAATAAGCAGATTTTTTAAAATCAAGTATATTCTTGCCTCTTTCCCCCCACTTTCCAAAAGGAATTCATAAATAGAAAGGAACATATTGGTGACCAAATCCAGTCCCTTGCAGGCAAAGGCAGCCTTCTAAGAGATGTTTTATTTAAAAGTAGCTAGAATATTCATTCCATGTGTCACTACACTTCACTGTAATAAGCATTCAGACATCTAATTAAGAAACAAAAAAGGCCAGAACTGTAAGTATCACAATAGTTACCTACTTCTTTAAATGCAAGAAATTGTTGTATTTTAGTTATGTTACTGCATTTCTAAGGACCAATGGGTATAAAGAAAGAAATGCTTATAGAAAGCAAGCCAAAATATTTAATCAAGCCAATAATAAAACTGAGAAAAGGGGAAAAGGACACAAGCTTTTATTCAGGTCATTTTTATGCGTCTGTAAGTTAGACTGAATACACGTTTGATATGTATGTTGAGGTGTATTGCTACATTCTGTAGGTTTGGTACTGCCACTGGCTGCGATGTTTTGCATTGTTTAGCTGCACTGATGGCTAGTTTCCGCCTTGCATAGAAACTGGTGTTTCTCATTTTTTGGCATAAATAACAGTCCTAATAACAGTAATAACATCTAAACTGCACATGTAAAGAAGCAAAAGTATGGGTCTTGGCTTCATTCCAAAAAAAAACCACCTACCCCCCCCAAAAATTAAAAAAAAAAAAAAACCACAAAAAAACACCCTAGAGAACAGGAATAAAACTGCTTGCTTGCTTCAAGGTGGAAATGCTGAGCCAATGGATGTCAAATCCTCAGACTGTAAAATAAAGGTAGAGAGAATGTGAGTGAATTAGAGTGCAGAGCTTCTGCACTGGCTTTCAGAGGAGCAGTGAGCTTGGAGAGGAAGCTCAGAAAAATCTCTCCAAAAAATCAGAAGAGGTAACTGGCATTGGCTGGAATAACCAGTTTTGTTTAAACTTGGACACTGGAAAGCAAGAAGCTACAAAGAGCAGACTTAGCTGAGGCGATTAATTTTAATGCTTGTGCATAGCCTCAGAGGAAACTACTTCTACACGCGTTTGTCTGACGTCTATTCTTGTTTTGACTGGAGAGGACATGGGTTAGAACTTGCTCAGTAAATAAAGTTTAGCATTGCAGCACTGTACACAGGTATTTATGAATTGTTTGTTCACACATCAAACACTGTTCATGACAAAAACAAAGGGAAAATATGAGATGACATTTGGCTGGACGGGCCCTATTATGTCAAAAGATGCAAACCAGCTCTCACTCTGCATGGAAAAGGTTCACTGATTTTGAAGGCACGTGTTTCCCAGCCTGTTCACGTAGCTGATTTCCAAACCCCTTCCTAGGGAAGGTGAGCACCTTCCCTAGGAGAGGCTTCTTGCCAAAGAGCTCCCATTCACTGGCATCCAATTCTAAACTTTCCATCAGTTCCTTCCCTGTTATCAAATGATAACACTGAAATAAATTGCTTCACTAGTAATAGGAAAAACATATAATAAAAAGCAAAGGCTTGGCTTATGAAAAAAGAACATTATGACTGTATAGAAGTAACCATATAAGCTGTTATTAACTGTAAGGCTCATAAAACTACATGAATATCTCAATTATATCATCTCTCTAGATTATATAATAAAACAGCATAATGAGCTTCATTTTAACCTGACAAGGCTGAATACTGCTCCTCTTTTTTAAAAAGCTTTTTATAAAATCACATTCCCTCCTAATACTTGACTTGCAAGTACTCTAAAGACATCATGTACAAAATTAAAAATAAACTTCCTCATTTTCCTACCACTGTTGCTTATCACTACCACAGTATCCACAAGATTTTCTTTATAAAGAAATCAGCTTATACAAGCATCTTCTCGTGACAATGGGTGCAATGCCATTTACATCACTTCCAAAGGCTGAATATATGTTTGTTCTAGTTCCCCTAACTTTTTGATTAATTCACTGCAGTATTGAGTTCTGAGACTGTGCAAAAATATTTAAATCCCATCTCGAATAAGGAAATACTGGAAAGAGTAAGCTTGCTTTGCCAGTGTGTCACAAAAAGCCCAAACTTTTATTATCAGTTGCATGGTGAAGATACGTACAATTACTGTAACTATTTACTGAAAACACACTTGCTAATTCCATAACTGTCAGTGACATACCATGCTGGGTGCTAGCTGATGCCAAGGCAGCTGCCAAAAGCTCCAAGTCCAAAAAGGAGAAAGGAGAAGATTAAAGTATTATTCCCGTTTCCAAGAATTAAGTACTGTAAATGAGCTAGTCACTTGCTAGGTAATAATTTTCTGGTATTTATATGGTAAACTGCAAAGTGAATTGCTGTTGGCATCACTGGAGTTTACAAAGCAAAGGTACTTGCCAAAAGGCAGCTTCACTGGAAGTATTGTTCCAGTAAACATGGAATGGAAAGTCATTAAGCAAAATGAACAACAACTAATTTCACTGTGATCATATCAGGAACATTAAGTATTTTTGTTTAAACTTCAGAATCTGAGGTACAAAAGAGCACACAGTGATCATGGGAAAGTTAGCAGCACGTAGAACAAAATCCTGGCTATAGTTCATGTAGGAATGGGGTTATTTTTGCCAAATGAAAAGAGCAACATGTCTTCAATGCACACTGTTTTCACTAATACTGTCAAAGAAGTATGTCTTCGGTCTAGATATACATGCATACATATGCACGTAGTGCTCAAACTCACATCCCTCTATTTTCATTTATTGTGTGGATAGACCAGCAAAACCAAAGTAAAATTCAGCTTAAGTTTTCCTCATCAAAATAGTTCAATAGTTGGTTTCCTTTCTGAAATCCCTCTCTCCAGAAAACCACTTCTGTCACTTGGATGGATGGGATCAGCCAACGCACATCTGCACAGTAAGTAAGCAGAAGAAACTCAGCATTTCCAAGGATGTTCCCAACACTACGTCACGTGAAAAGGAGATTCTGTCCCCAGTCACATATATTTCATAAATACTGGAATCTAGCATGCAGCAAAAATGTTCACAGGTTCACTGTTTGGTCACAGATACTCCTGAGATATTTCATAACCAGAACTGTTCTATTGCCAAAAGCAGTCTATAGGAATCAGGAAATCTTCCCCCCTCAAACCCCGACCCATCACCTACTATGTCAGGACAGACGAGAATGTCTTTACATGTAACTTCTGAACACCAAAATATTACTGAAATTGCTATAAGTGGACTGGATTTAAAAATAACATATTTTGAAAAGCTTCTTTTCTAGTCTACAAACCTCAAAATTTAAAATACTTGGAAGGCTTTTCCTACTCTTTCTTTGTTTCAAAAACATGCAAGGTAATGCTGATAGCCAAGATTGCTACTATACTTTCATTTTTCTACTGAGCTACTAAAAGTGGCAAGACTAAAAATGCAGTTCCCATACAACAGTATTTTTCAGAACTTCCTCAATTTTCAAAGTGCGAAACTGCAACACGAACCCCTGAAAATACTGAAATTTCCTTCCAATAATTCAATAAGCTTTTTTCCCCCCTCTCCCCCAAATAATCTGGACACCATTCATCCCAACACATTTTGCTGATAAAAAGAAAAAAGGGCTAACGAATGATAAGTTCAGTAGTTAGAGCCGCAGAGCAAGTTTATGAGCTTGTAGGTTTATAAAGAAAAAAAGGTGAGGCTTTTTTGGGGAAGAAAGGGGTTAAACAAAAAATATCTTCCCCTAGTTTAATTCTCTTGTCCTGTGTAAGCACAATAGAAAAGGAGACTATTGAAGCAACTGATGTCACAACATATGACTATGAATGTTTTAATGTTTTCGCTCTGCCCAACACTGAATAATGGAAAAAAAAAATCCAGCAATGAAGACCACATTTTTTTCAGCACATTTCTACCTCAGTTCCTAACTAATAAAAATATTTTAAACCAGTTGGTGATTTAATTCTGCAATAAATTTCCTTTCACTAACCTTTATTTTTGCTTCCCTGTGATATGTCTCTTCTTGAAGACATTTTCAGGAATTAAAAATGTAATACTTAATGACTTTAG
>VXAK01009609.1:10382-29274 GCA_013399435.1 Arenaria interpres | reverse complement strand
AAGTTACTATTTATGACTTTGAGGGGCTGAATTGGCTGGGACCAGCATGCCTGATAAAGAGAGGGGGTAACTGATAGGGCAGACTCAGGGAGGTTCAGGGTTTCAGAGATTGCTTTTTTTTTTTTGCCTCAAATGTAGTAACCTAGATATGTTTTGCAACTCCATTTTACAGAGTTTTAGGTAAAATGTGAATTTATTTACCAAATTGCTAACAATTAAAAGGAACTTTCTTCCACATAAATAATTATGGCTTCCGAGATTTTTAGGCAGATCTTTAATTATTTTGATATTAAATAAAAATATGTAGAGATACGCTAATAACAGTAATCTTTGGTTGCACTGGTAAGTATTTACTCAACCGCCATAACTGTTCGATACTAAGGAGTGACCAAAAAGTGTTATAATAAATTACTAGAACATATTACTTTTCACTTAAATTCTCAACAAACTTATATATTCATAGCACATCAGGTATATGGGCAATTTCTGCTTGAAAAAACTCATTTTAGACATCATTTAATCTCTTTTTCGTAGTCTTGTAAGAGGTGAACTTCAGTTTCCCCTTACGCCAGCCCTCTGCCCTCCAAGTTACCAAACTGAGATTTTCACTACCAGCCTATTTCCACTCCTTCCATACTTCAGTATTTTCCAAAAGACTTCTGCTGAGAGCAAGACCACCCAGCCAGTTTTTGCAGTCTTTCAATCAGCCTTATTTTTAATATGTGTCTGACACTACTGTGTTTCTCCTGGGAACATGAAATAGTTTATGCAAGACATTCAAGAAGAGCAGCAAAACAGGACTACGATTCCACTTCAGAGAACTGTTAAGTGGCTCCCTCATCTTATATGAAACAATAGTCAGGTGCTTCAGGCTGACTGGACACATTTGAGGGCAACAGATTGCCCTGTACTGATCTTTTGTCATTCCCAGAAAAGGCACAAGTTTCTAACAGATTCCCCTAACTAGTCCTCAATCACGGACTGATATTCTGCACGATGCAGTATCAATCATATGTAAAGATAGAGTTGGGAATTCATTACTGAGTATGTTAAGATTTTAAATTTTATATTTATTTATACATTTATATATATTTATACATTTTATACAGTACGCTGCAAAGTATTTCAAATTAAAGATTTTAGCTCATGTGTAGCACAGCACATCTCAAAGGGAATTTTTAGCTAGGGCATATTCCGTCCCTTGTTTCCTCTTCTGCTTGCCAGGCTGTTATGCTTAGTCCCGTGATTTTCCTGGTTCCTGTGAAGCACCTTTTTAAAACTGGATCATGAAAATAGCACTGGGAGAAATCTAAATTTGTCAATGCAAAATACTCTTAAATTTATTTACAGCCAATCAGGTGTTCTTAATATTTATTTTCCTTATTTACTGTTCTCTAGGCAGTCAATACACCAATTTATTTTTTTTTCTCTGGAGATTCACTGCACAAAAATCACCTCAAGTTAACACTGGGCCTCAGAGGCTACACTTCTTTTTAGAGGGGACAGAGAGCAGCACTTACCCTGCTGACTTCTTTAGGAGTCGATTCATCTAAGAGGAAACAAAACAAACAATTAGGCACTCAGGGAGGTTTCTAGACTGATTGAAGAACAAGACACTGCACTTCAAACAATTTTTGTTCCTTTGTACAAAATTTTTCTAAAATGGTGCAATAAATTAATTGAAATATCCTGAGACCACTATGCATTTACAATCTATTGAACTTCTAAATCTAAAAATAAATTTAAATTAGGATAGAATGTTGAGGAATTTTGTCCTGACTTAATAAGAATACAAAATTTCCTGCATTTCATAAGTCAATTCACAGGCCGGTTAAAACAATAAGTCCTCTATCATTTGCCTAGATTTATAGTCCAATTCAGTAAGGCAATAGTTAGTATTGCACAGTCTGAAAAGAAGACTCTTTGCTATCAAATATGTGCCACCAATGCCCTACGTACGAGCAAGTTAAAGAGAAGACTTTCTATTCTGAAGATCAAAGATGTTATTCCTGTTGAGTTCTTTGAATGTAGGAAAAAAAAAGCCTTGTAACCATAAGAATAAATTGATGTGATCTGGCATAAGATGCTAAAAGCACATAGATTACAAGGTTTTGTATTTTTATATATGTATACAAACGCTATGTTTTTTCATTTCAAATTCAAGTAGACTCTCATTAGGTTTTTTTTGTAGTTCATAGATGTTAAAATAAAAATCAATAGAATACCAGAGCACCAGATAAAACATTGATTAGTATTTCTGAAAATAAAGTGAAAGGAGTTATACAGCAAAAACACATCTGCCACAGGAAGAATTTCCAACTTCCAGCTCAAACATACCAAAAGCAGCTTAAACATACACTTACAAACCTCCAGTTGGTTAGCTGTCTCTGAAAACGTGAAGAGAATTATTTGTAACCTTTTATTTGATACTAGGAATCAAATTACTATGCTTTGGAAATTAATTATAAGTCACTAAATAGATTCAGTCTCACAGAGAAAGATAACATGCTTATATTTGAGGTGGTTAATTTACACATATTTTGATACATCTCCATTGGGTGGATTTTCAGATAACTCTGTCAGATACAGATACAGTGCCACCTAGGCTTTTTAACAGCAGATACACCACCAAAAAATTTCTCCAAAATCATCCCCAGGTGAAGGAGGGATCTCAATGTTATCACCAGCAAAGGCTCTTCATATCTTGCCATTTAAGACAAACTTTTAAACAATAAAGCCAGAAAAAAATAATTCTAGAAACAGATTCAAGACCCAATTTCCAATAAAAGCACTCTCTTTTTTTTGCCTCAGTCTTCACCAGCAAGGGCTCTAGCCATACCACTCAAGTCACAGAAGGCAAAGGCAGGGACTGGGAGAATGAAGAACTGTGCACTATAGAATCAAGCTTGAGACCACCTGAGGAACCTGAAGGTGCACGAGTCCATGGGACCTAATGAGGTGCATCTGCAGGTCCCGAGGGAAGAGGCGGATGAAGTTGCTATGCCTCATATTTGAGAAGTTGTGAGAGTCTGGTGAGTTCCCACCGACTGGAAAAGGGGAAACATAACGCCCATTTTTTGAAAAGAAAAAAAGGAAGACCCGGGGATTTACAGGCCAGTCAGTCTCACCTCTAGGCCTGACAAGACCATGAAGCAGATCCTCCTGGAAACTATGCCGAGGCAAATGAAAAGTAAGGAGGTGACTGGTGACAGCCAACATGGCTTCACTAAAGGCAAATTGTGCCTAACAAATTTAGTGGCATTCTACAACAGGGTTACAGTGTTGGCAGATAACAGAAGAGCAACTGACATCATCTAACTGGACCTGTACAAAGCATTTGACACTGTCCCGTTTGACATCCATCCTTGTCTCTAAATTGGAGAGACATGGATTTGATGGATGGACCACTCAGTGGATATGGAATTGGCTAACTGAAAAATGAGTGACACCAAAAAAAAGAATATATTTCAAAACTATGAGTGAATATTAGTCTTCCCTCACCTCCAATCAAATGATATACTAGTAATTTACACAAGCAGAAAACAGAAATAAACTTGAGTTATTTAAGGTAGTTTTGTGGTTTCCAATGCAATGTACAACACATATTCTGCAATGTTCAGTGACATTATCTTCCTTGACAAGATGAATCTCCATGCCAGTTGTTTCAAGAACAGCCAAAGCTAGACTAAAAATCCATCTCCTGTACACCTGATTTCTGAAAGTGAGCAACAGAAGATGTGAACAACAAAAAACAGAGTGATGACACCTTCCCTGGAGTATACTCTCAGTTTTCAGAAACCAATGGATCAAACATTTCCTGAACTAGTGGTGATACTTTTCTGTTTAAAACATTAGGATGGGGTTTTCTTCCTCACACTTTGGGGGGTAGGAGGTGTGTTAGATTCTGTTTATTTGAGACACCATCCTTCAGCATTCACAACAATCCCTGAGCTCCACAGTTTAAATAAATACATATTATGAGAAAACTCTCTCTATTTTACTTTGAAACTGCACATTATGAATTTCATCTAATGCCCTCTTATCTATGGAGCTTGTGATTCTAAAAATGTCTTAAGCAAGCCCTTCTCTGCTTCACACCCCATCAAAACCTTTCCTGGCTTGAGAATTCTGATTTGGTTTGCTGCCGGTGCTAAGTCACGCAGTGCTGCTGGTCACTCCCATCACTCCTACTTCCTCTATCCCCCTGCACCCTTCCAGGATGGGAAGCCCAGAACTACAGGCAATACTGCAGCTCAATTAAAACACTTAAAGAATGACACAGGAATGATGGAGGAGTCTGCTCTCTATTTGAAATAATTCCTAACATTTCACTTGTATCTTGATAGTTACTAAACACTGGCCTAACATTTTCAAACATTTATATTTTGAAATCCCAATATACCTCTCCAGAGTGCTAACAACTAACTAAGAGCCCACTACCGTATATGTAAAATTAGAAACATCTTCCCCCATGTAAAGCACTCAGTATTCATCAGTATTAACTTTGTCAGCTGTTTTATCTCTCAGTTACACAGTACTTTTAGCACCCTGAATGAAGTCATACCCTAAAAAAAGCCACCACCACCTCATTTTTCAAATTACCTTCAACTATCTTAACCAAATCATGTATGTATATGCTGAAAAGCATGGTTAAATCATACTAGTTATCTCCCTTTACTGGAACAAAATGAATTTCTTGTAATGTATCTAGTATAAATGACTACCATCACAATCCTATGGCTTTCACATCATTGTGACGTGTAACTGCTACTGCAATTTCCAGTGATAGAGCATAAATTAAATGCACCAAATCTAAAGCTAACTAGACAGTATAAAAGTCTACATCAACCATCTTGCCATCAACGCAACATGAAACTTCCCACACGTATATAATACTATGCATTAATTTGTATAACATGAGATACAAAGGTGTATTAGAACTCCATAGATAAGGCTTGCAATTCAGGGATTATGAGCCACTGGGAAAAACAGAAGATATTTTTTGGGGAAGGAGGAAAGCAAAAGATGAGGATGAGAAGGGAAACAGTAGTGTCAAATACTCTGTTAATACATCTAGATGAAAGTTAAATTACTACACAAGGAGCTAGAAAATACTTTTCCATATTAAAAGAAACCAAAGGCCTAACAAGATTCCTTTCCCCCCCCCACCAAAAGAGGTAAAGGAAGAAACATAAGTGAAACAAATTGCTTTTCTGGAGATGCAGTCTTTAAGGCCCAGGTACACACCAAGGGATAGGATGCGCGTATGCCTCAGTTCTGGCACCACTTTGCTGTGATTTTAACTATAGCACAAAGTATGGTATTTGCCTTACAACTTTGCTTCTGTGAGCCAAATACAGAGAAAATCATTGGAACAGCAGCTTTTCCCACAAATTATTTTAATAGCCAAAATACAGGATTAGTTAATATATGAAAGTAACAGGGGGCTGATGAAAAATACCCTCAATTTGCATACTCCTGTTTATTTAAAAGCCATGAATTCTGTCTATTTAAAAGGTACAAACACACCAATCTCGTTTGTAAATCAAGTTCCATCCCTGTAAAATACGAAGCTTTTAAAGAAACAGATTAACCAATAAAATAAACTCAGAGATACTAAGTACATCAATAAATAGCAGCTTGCTATAGAGTTAAATCTCACAGAAAAGTTCTGTTCTTGAATGTAAAGGTCCCCGTTTATTGTAGCATATTACATGGGAAAACAGGCAGACAAGGGAAAGTATCTTATTAGTGTCTGCACTGAGGGAAATAAACAACCTGGGAGAAATCAAGTATTCGTGAAAGAGATCGTACAAATGCTCCAGCCACTAGAGACTTTCCAGTTTGAGTTCATTTTTTCTTTAGACATCTAATACAGTCAACCATGATACGCGAATAAGCATCTGTCTCAATCCTACTTGTTGGTAGAATTGTTGGTTACAGAATTTAGGACGATCATGTTGAGTTTTTGTGATACCCGACATAATTATTAACACAGTGGTGCAAGAAATGTATAGGATTTAGTTCTGGAACTCTGAATATGCCCACATTGTTCTTAACAGTCTCGAAAAATAAAGTGATGAACTCTTGAAAAGACATCACTGTACCCACATACGTTAGCTTGGCTGTACTGCTCAATAGAGGCTGTTGCAAGCTGTATTTTTAACAACTGCACAGCACACTACAGATATGCATAATAGTTGATATGATAAAGACAACATCCATCTGGGAAAGCTTCCACACTAAACCAAGACAAGCAAGATAAGAAGCAGAAAACAAAAAAAGGGGACAGAAAAAAAAACAACACCTTCACAGAAAGTTTGGCATTTGGAACAGTATAAATATGGCCAGGTTCGGTATTTGGCACAATATACCCAAGGTCAAGTTTAGTTTGGTTTGGGGTTGTCTATTTTGGGGACTGTGTGAAGGGATGTTAAATTGTGTAATAATTAATTTCATAGGAAAAATTCAGATTTTATTTTGCACATTAAAAAAAATAATCTCATTTCATACTTGTATTTCTACACACGCTTTTACTTTTATTAAAAAAAAAAAGGTGAATGATTTTCCAACAATTGCAAGATGCTAAACCAGAGTAGTCACAAAGACAACTTTAATGCCAAGAATGCTTTCAACATCTCAGATATGATATTCTGATGCATTTATCAAGGAAATCATCATTCTGATGCCTAGCTAGTTTTATCACAGGAACTCTTCTGGAAAAACAATACTGCACTTTCTCTCTGGTCTTACGCTGTTCTTTGTTCTGTGTAGTTAAATACTACTGCTGGTCCACCATTGTTGATGACAGCAAACAAATGCTTAGGATTAATTCTGTTTATGAGATCCCAGAGAGCTGTACAGTCACATTTTCCCAAGGAATGTTTTCCCACACAGCAGATGTCAGATTGACCTAATAATTTTTCTTTTCAAAATTTGCTTTAGACTCCTTTTCCTTTAGCTAATAAGACACAAGTTGTTTGCAATGCAATTAGACCAGCACAAATATCTTCGCTGCTTTTTTTTTTTCTCTTGAGAAGTGTCACACACCCACATGTGAATAGAAATTCCACATCAATAAGTCTAGATTGGTTAAAGACTGATCTCACCACCATGAAATAAAGTTTACCAGGTTTAATTTATTTCCGTGGTAGAATGGCATCAATCAGATGAGTTGGTCAGTCTATTTTCATTGTGATTTGCATCCTTGTTTGAGACACTCTGCATCCTTATTTTAGACACATTGCATCTGGCAGCATATGCCCCCACTGAATTTGTAAGATCTTGCAAAGACACCTTGGCTGAGGGTGAGTTTCCTAAAGCGGCAACTATCACACATATATAGCAGAAATGCTGAAGCCGTCATTCAAAAATCTTGCTTCTTAATGCACAATCTCACTGAGAGCACCTGAACAGCTCTCCTGCCTGATTTTATTTCACAATTCAGAAGCACTTGTAATGTTACTTCACAGAAAACAAACTTAGACTGCTTAGACATAGACTTAGATATTGAAAGGGAATATTCATTAGTATCGATCCCTTGTAGCACAATAGATTTCTTTCCTTGAAGCAGGACAAAAAATGATTTCTAGCTATTTATGTCAGCAGTAAGATCTACATTTCAGCGTGGATTTGAAGTTCCTGAAAGTTCCTGAAAAAGGATGCACAATTCTTCCTCTCTTAAACAACAAATTAACACAGATCAGAAAATAAATAAGTCCTGAACCAAGACTTCATTGCAGATGGCAAGCAGAGAAACATATTGTTTGCCAGGTGTCCTGAAATTTTTATACACTCCTTTGCATATAGGCAAACAGGGCACCTCAGATAGGAGCCAAAAGACAGTGCATTTGACTACATTAGAGACACTTAAATGTATGGAAGCTCATTGTTTTCTATGGTTTTAGCCCTGACAAAATCAATGAAACATTTGGAGCAATTTTGCAGGACAATCTATTCTAGCCAGAAAATTCCAAAAAGGGACCATCTGAAAGTATCACCAGCCCTTGCGGGAGTAGCAAGGCATAAGGAAGAGACAGATTTGGCTCTTCTTTCTGAAATTGCTTAGGAGTACAAAGCATACTGATAGTAGCTCTGCACTTTCTCCATCTATAGACAAAAAATTCTCAACTGTATACTTGATGTGATAATTTAGGCTAATCTAAGCAGGGGTATTTCCACAAAATTATGCTTTATACTTAACATAGACCTACCTTCTCACTTCTGTTTAAATAGCGGGATGGATGACAGATGTGCCTCTGAACTCGTGGAATGATATCTTCCCCACATCAGCTAAAAGTTTCATATAATTCTGTAAAAGTCTCTCAAGTTGAATCCACCTCAGCAAAAATCATGTTGGAACCTGGTCTCTGACCACCAAGAAGAAACTTAATAGTTTCCAGCAGTGAATGTACTTTACAAAGAAAGTCTACAGTTGTGTTTTATGGCAATTAGCCTATGACTTCATATCCTATTTGACATGACTGGTGAATGAAGAGAGTGTTAAATTGGTTAGCTCATCTACCTTATCAGTCAACAAGCTGCAATCACTATTGCTTTCTAGCAGAACACAGCCACCAGACAACGGGCTGAAGAGCACGTATAACAACTTAAATTTTTTTCATCGTTACAAGTTTACAGCTACACGTTTTTGCCTGTATCTACCACTTTTCTTGCTTGACACTCAATTCTGTTTGGCATTCACTGCACTAGCTGCTGTAGGCAGCTTTCTTTAAAACCGATTACAGGTCTTGCAAACAGGTTTGGTGAAGGAAGTCTCTCATCCAGTACAATTTCAGTATCACTCTTGTTAAATCAAACTTTATTTTCTCCTATTTTTGGTACCAGAATCCCGCTGGTTGCTGAGTATAAGGTATCCTTAAAGTTTATTACAATTGATCTATTTCAGAAACAGTATTAACACTACTAAGCCATTCTCTCACTGCTGAACAGAGCTGTTCCTTCACTTTTGAATGTATTTCAAATATGCTGCACAAAGGTCGAAGTTTTATTGTGTTCAGCAGGTGTTTTAAATGAGAAGGAAAAAATTACATTACTGTTAGCTCAACAGTATTGCAACAACACATCATCAGTAGGGTAAAACTAACCCGTCTCACAATGGTGTAAACCCAGCTCACGTTCCCTATTAGTGGGTGAACAATCCAACGCTTGGTGAATTCTGCTTCACAATGATAGGTAGAGCTGACATCGAAGGATCAAAAAGCTACGTCGCTATGAATGCTTGGCCGCCACAAGCCAGTTACCCCTGTAGTAACTTTTCTGACACCTCCTGCTTAAAACCCAAAAAGCCAGAAGGATCGTGAGACCCCACTTTCACGGTCTGTATTCGTACTGAAAATCAAGATCAAGTGAGCTTTTGCCCTTCTGCTCCGAGGGAGGTTTCTGTCCTCCCTGAGCTCGCCTTAGGACACCTGCATTACGCTTTGACAGGTTTACCGCCCCAGTCAAACTCCCCACCTGCCACTGTCCCCGGAACAATACCATTGAAATCAATAGAAGTGCTACAGCATGTACTGGAAACCAGAAATGCTTTTATGTATTAAATGTCATGGTATTCCTGTTACGTATAGTGATTCAGGGCTGAAGAAGACCCTTATAAGAGAACACTTCTCCAAGCGGGTCATACAAAGCTACAACAACCCAAGAAAGCCACATTGGATCTTGTGCATTGGGAGACATTTGAGGATTTTAAAACCGTATATGATTATGCATACTCTTTGGACCTGCTGGGTTTCTTGGGTTTGATTTGGCTTGTTCATTCCTAGTCCATGAATACCTCTTCCTGACTGATAAGCTGTCTGGAAGATTTTGAGGAAAGGCACTTCCTCCTCCTTCCCTAACATCTCTATCAGTCCATCCTCCACTCTCAGCCCTACGAGGCAAGGGACAGGATCACAGAGGACACACAGCTTGGTGCCATGAATCTCCCATCCCTGGCATGGAGTGAGGCTTCAAAGCTTTGTTGGACCCAACAGGTCAAGAAATTTTAGCATGTTCTCAGCTCCCAGAGCAGGAAATACTGCATATGGCTCAGTGACAATAAGAGAATATAATAGCCTTATACATGTTGGGAAAAACGTAATCTTATACTTACCTTGGGGAAAAAGAGCATCAGATACCAACATTTTTACTACACGTTTTCCCTTTAATTCTTTCCATTTTGTTCTCATGCCTGGATTGGTTTTTGTTTACTAGGTTCTCACCTCTTTCTGTTTAGAAACATATAGCTTTTTTTTTTTTTTAGGGAAAAACACATCCATGTAATAAAATTGTAAGTGATCACACTTATGAACTTGTTTAAAATTTTCAGATTCCAGTGCTTATCTGATATAAAGAATCTAAAGTCAAACAAGAAGCTTTGCAGCCTGCCTGATTTTCTTGTTTCTGTGTCTCTGACTACATTGAAAGCAAATGTCATGTTACTGAACTCTGCAGTAAAATCCTCAACATCTGCAGAAAAATCAAGACTGAGCAGTTTTCTTCTCTTTAGACCAGATGACAAAAGCAACAAAAGAAAATGCCCCAGAGGAAAAGTTTGCTAACGTCAACAGGGTAAGGGATCATTAGAGCTTGAGATGATAGGTTACCACATGGGAGGGTGTAGTGATCCGGTGTGAAACATATTTATGTCAGGGGAATCATTTCAACCCCTATGAAGAAACTCTACTGTAACTACAACATACGTACACTTGTTTTAGGTATTGTGTTTTACCCTGGAGACCAAAAACTGAGAAAGTGTTCAAATTAATCTGGATAATACTGAAGAAGAAAGTGACAGAATAAAATTTACAAATGAAGATTTTTTGCTTTTAAAATATTTCAGCTCTTTGCAATCATAATCAAGTTCTCAGTGACTGTGTGTTGAGTGTTATAGAATAACAATGTGCAGATAACTCAGGACATTGGAGTTTTTGAAAAATGACATTAAACTAACATAATAAACAGATTGAAACCAAGAGAAGATGGAACTATTTACTACTTATCAGTATCACCATCATGAGTGAAACATTTTGCTTGCAAGGAGAAGACTGTGAGAAAAAAAACACCATAATTATAACTTCAGTGAGTGCTAAGGAACAGAGTATGTAACTTAAAAATTATAGACAGCTCTCTCTGAAAGATAATGACAGTACCATCTGAATTTCTAAACTAGACAGTTTTACTATAAAAAGATTTATAATGACAGATAATTATAATCCACAGGAATTATACAATAAGAAATAAAATCTTTTTGGCTGCTGTACAACAACAACAAAAAAATCCATGACATGTTGTAGAGTTCAGTATTCTTATACTGGCATTTCAACAAATGCAAAATCTTAACTCTCCCTAGTAGCAGGTACAGTATTAAAGATACTAGACCACTAGGCTGGACTAAGAAAAGTTTTCAGGCAACAACACATGCATAAGGATTTCCAAAATTCTCTAAACCATGAGATCTCTAAGTCTCATGCACCCAATTCCTTGAAATGAAAGGAAGTTAAATACCCCAGCTGTAAGTAGGCATGATGATTTACCACAGCTCAAGTGAGAATGATAATTCACTAAGTTGCAGGGACTCAGACACCTGTGACCCTATAGCATCATCTTAGGGGTCTGCACTATATAATGAATCTCTGATTTAATGCATGAAATAATTGATGAAGGTTACAATATTTGACAGTGAGCTTACTAAAAAGCAACTTAAAAACGTGATATGTTTGGTTTTTTTCCAGTTGTTCCTGGCTGAAAACAAGAATGTTACAAGTGAAACTCTTTTTATATACCTCCAATTGGTCTCGTGTAAACCTCGAGGACACACTGTGACAGCCAACATCAGACACTTCAGCACCAGAACACATTGCAAAGCCATGGCACCTAACACCCCACATACATCAGGAGTTATGGTCATTAAACACCTTGGCAAATCTGTATCCAGATTACTCAGTCCTTTTACCCGCAGTGGTTCTCTGAGAGATTCCACAAAAATTGACAGTCCTCAGTGGACTGATGCCTTTCTCATTTCTGAAGATACCTACCAGCACATCTTCATGTTCCACTACACCAGCACATCTACTGCATACCAACTTTAAGTACAGAAACTTTGACACAGGCTTCAAAGAGAGGACTGGCTGTACCAGCAGGCACAGGTAGTTGCCCCATTGTAAGGATCTAACTGACAGAAACATTCAGGCATAAGCAAGGGAGGTAAATAACAGTACCCCTCTGCAATAAAGAACATGAGAAAGACTTGGGTGACAGAAAGCATCCCATTTTTACAGGTTGCAAGGTAAACGTACCTCAGACACACACCCATACAGAGAACAGATTACACCATCAGTTTCAGAAGGAATTCTCTGCTCACAGCCCACCTGACAGATAGATATCAAGCAACAATGGAAAAAGAAATTGTAGAAACATCCAAAAGAAAACCACAAATACAGATGTACAAGCTTAGAGTGAATGAAGAACTGGATGTGTTCATGCAAGACAAAATTACTTTCATGTGTTTTTTTATTTAACCAAATCTAATGCAGATGGTAAATTAATTGAAATACTAATAAGAACTCAGGAAATATATAAAGAAACAGCTGGGAAGCTAATAAACTATATCTAGCGCAGCAGTAAGAGAGTGTGGAAGTACCACTTCTGTCCGTGGAACAAAGAGAATCAGAGTCAACCGTACCTCTTCACCATGGCTGAAGTTGCCACCTGCTGGGATAAGGAGCTGTGTCTATCTCCCAAATTGTCAATCTAAGAGAACTACTAATGATCACACACTGAGAGCAGGCAACCAAGCGAGAAATCTATTCCTGCAAGGATGAAAAGGGTAATTCATAATCTAAGTCCCTTCTCCCCATGCCTTCAAAATAGTTTTGAAACAGTCGTGATTGAGGAATCTCATATTTTATCAGTTACAGCATTATTCTTCCCAACTTCCTTCATAGGAGCATAGACACGTAGTTCTGGCAAAACCAACATGATTTTCTTAAAGAAGCAAGTGCCACACAACTACCTGGAAGAGGACTTTGGAAAAACAACTCCATGACTCAACTGTTCCTTAGAGGCTCTCTTTATATTCTGCATCTACCTAGTTAAGGAACAACAGAGCCGTGTTAGCTAAACTGTTTCGGTCTCACATCCACATAGACGTACACAGAAGGCCATCTGATTTTCACAAGCAATAAATGGCCAGCAGCACTAATTTATTCAGGAGCTACTGGAGACTTCACCATTTCTAAACATCAGGCCACTTGTTTTGACAGCTAATGGCAGGAGCGAGATTAAGTTACAAAACAGTACACCAAAGGGAACAGCCTAATAACTACACAATAAAATGGCGATTCAGAAAGCAAACATTAAAATAATTAAACAAAGCAAGACTGAAAGTGGAAAGAAGACCCAAAGAAGAGAGCTTCAAAACAGAGTTTCAAAAGGAGGAGATACAGGGACAGAAGGACAGAGATACCAGGATGAGCAGGAAGCTTGGACAAAGACGTCAGATTCTACTAACTGTGATGTACTTTACCGACCTCTCTGGGATTACATTACTTTCTGCCATGGTAGAAAACAAGTTCTACTAAAAAGAAAAAAATAATACTGTTTAATACTGATCAAAAAAATCAAATTGTATCTAAAGAAAATCATACATGTAATTCACAAAGTAAGGTCTTCACAAAAGTGTATCCTTTTGTTCGCAATATTGTTCACTGTCACTGTTAAAGAAAAAACTGGAAACTTAAATCTTAAGCTTTAAAAATACAGCTGTCAAGAAAAAAAAAAAGGCAGTTGCTTCAATGTGCTTTGCCATTTTCCATCAAGTGAACAGATGGCATTATTAAAATTCTAGTAGAATGAAGTATTTATAAGTTCATTAGACAACACTAACTATACAAAAAAAGACAGTAATATTGCAAATAAAGCTGAAGGATTCAAAATAGCATAGAAGTACAAATATTAGTTATAAACCTACATTTATGATTTAGTATATTAAAAAAATAATGCCAAATGAAAAAAAGCGCACAAGAAATGCATGAAAAACTCTATAAAACAGTAATTTATTTTCCAGTGTCACTTACAAGTTACTCCATGCATTCTGAGCCTGAATTCTATACAAAGGGTTTCAAGTTAAACAGTCTGTAAGACAGCTGAGAGGGAAAAAGCCTGTTGGTTTCGCTACATTTACTTTTCTTTAAACATATAAGTAAAATTCATACTATGATATATAACAAGTAACGATGCAATTACTCTAGAAATAACCCCCACAGAAATTTCAGTCTTATTCTCTGAGGTGATGTTCCCAGAAAATAAACAAAAGGTCAGCCAAATGCATCTAGCACACGTGTCAGTGCTTTTAAATGCTGTACCAGACTGGCTTATTTGATACCTGAGATGCTTTATCTGCTGTTCTCTACACCATCTTGAATTATTAGCCTACACAGAATTCACTTAGGAATCATATGATTTGTAATTGCTTGTCTTACATTCTATTGTCTTTATTCCAGCCACAGCAATGTCTCGACTCGGGTAAAGTGGTGTCTGTTAGCATTCTAATTTACTAGAAAAAGATGCAAATTCCTGTCACCTTCAAAATGTGACAAAATGGATTCACTATAAAAAGATATAGCTAACACACTAAAATTCAGCTTTCACTCCAAACTAATATGTATCAGTTCTCGTATGTGCTGATTTATTCATATGTACACCACTTCTCTCTGTATTTTTTGTTACTACAATCTGTGTTAAGGTTTAACTTCTTTAAGCACCCTGTTCACTCTGAGCATATTTTATTCAATCTAACATGTCATTCTTGGAAAGTCCTCACTTTGATATCTACTTAGAAAACGATTCAGTGAGGGAGGTATATAATTTCAAAAAGTGTATTTTTTCCAGATTTTAAAGAATTGCATGGTGGTACTTTTTTCTTTTGATGGATCTACTACCCAAACCTTATCCAATGTTTTGCCAATGTGTGCCCATTACTTCATCTACTACAAGTGATGCAATCTCAGATTAGAATAATTGAAACTGTTTCTTCCTAAAGAGCCGAAGCTATCTAGAGGGGAATTGCAGGGTGCAAGTCCACACCAGCAAAAACCAATTTAAGCCTGAGCTGCCACCTTTGTGCTCTCCCCGCTGCCTTGGGGCAGTATTCAGCTGCAGCAACTCAGTGAACTGTAGATACAATCTAGAATTACATAAGCACAACAACCAACACAAGGGAAAGGTTGGATATACACACCCAGGGATGGAAGCTGAGGGCAGACAGTGGAGGCTTAGATCGACCACAGAGTTATTTCTTGGGAACCAAGAGGTTCTGGCTCGAATGAATACTGCTTCAGCAGACAGGACTCATTGGCATCTCAGTTTCCTAATGACTGGGCTATTCAAGATTAGTTGATGCCTACTAAAATAGCCTAAAATCCTGAAGACTCTTAAGGAGGCATTGAAAGTTGTCTTTGCTAAGATGATTGTTAATATATAGGGGGTTTCAGCATAACAAGTTCCTTCATATGTAATAGTTTCATTTTTAATTAAAAAAAAAAAAAAAAAAAAAAAAATGCAATTATGGCTACCTGCAGGCAGGAGACACAATCAGACACATACCCTTAGTGAAGTGTAGCAGTTGCAGAGATGTCTAGATTGAAAGGATTCTTCCATTTAAAGGGTATGATGATCTACATCAATATTCATTTCTATTTATTAGTTTCCTCTAGCACATTACTGGAAAGAATAAGAAGGTCTGATATGTTTTAGATATTTGTACAGCATGCAGCACAAGGCTTATGTAAGAATTCACACTGTGATCTTCAAATCTTGAAACACTGTTTTAACATTCGAGACAAACACAGCTATGTCATACAGCTTCTGTTGATCCATCCTAAAATTAAATAATTTAGGATTGACTCTTTAGATGAGAAGATTTTAGGAATAGTCAAATGAGCTAGGGAATAGAGATTCAGAATTATTGTTAGCTTCCAGGTTTTGAAATATTTAGCCAAATCTCAAGAAAACAAGCATGGGGAGAAACTCATTTTGATAGCACAATGGCAGATTCCCTAACTTCATTCTGAAAGATGCTTGTGATTCCAATTAGTGATTTACACTGTATTATTACTTTTACTGCTTCCTTTTTCCATTACAATTCCAGGCATACTGAAGGAATGCAAAACTACTCCCACAATTACTTTTTTTTTTTTTTGCTTGCCTACTGTAGCATGGCAATGAAATTGCATAAGGTATGTCTACAATGTCATTGACAGGGTAAAAATGTGACGATTTCCAAGAAAAATCCTGGCTACAGACTACAATTTTTACAAAGACACTTTAGGAATTAAATGAGTCTGTTATATTTCAGCTTTGGCTTGGGAGAAATATGACGTACATGGCTAGAGAAAATTTATTCTCATGAATATCTAATACAAAAGATTACTGTAAAATAAAAAGCTATGGCTGAATGCTATAAAGGGGTGGATGCACCCTACTGTGCAGTAGACAGTAGAAAATAATAGCTGGCTTTCCAGTGGAAAGACTTGGCAGTCAGCCATGTAGTGCAGACTGAGTTCTGTCCCCAAAGACACGTTCACGTTGGCAACATATTGGGAGGTTGTTTAGAGTCTAAAGATTAAGCAGAATAATCTTTCAATTTAATCTATCACCTGGTCAATGCTAGTCATAACCTTATTGTACATAATTTAATCCAAAGAAAATATAGCACAACAAATACTCAAAAAAAGAATTTATGACAGAATCCTGTATTCTACTAAAAATAACTTTTCAATTATCAAAACCAGCAAAAAAAATCCTAATTAAATGCTTCAGTTTGATTTTAAAATATTATCAGTCACTAGACTTATTTCTCATTCCATATCTCATTCAGCAATAATGTCCTTTAATTTGACATATAAAAGGATTTCCCATGATCTTAAAACAAGTATATAACTGCAGGCATTCTTTTAGAAACTCTAGGTTGTCTGTTTAAGTTAACAGCTAATATTAATAGTACTTATTGTAACTTCTTGTTTTCTGGAAATTATGTTTTCTTTAAGCCTAAAGAAATCAAGGCTCTGTCATCTCCTACTTGATCAATCTACTAACAGCTGGAAATGAAAATCAGCAAGAAAAATGAAACCAGTAAAAAAATCTGTATTTGTTGGAATATATGTGATCTTGATTAGTTGAAAGGGATGAGTCTCTCAGCTCACCATCAGCAATACATTAGATAAGTCACTCTTTTTTCTAGTCCAAGTGTATCTACGCTGCCCTGGTTTTGTCCATTTCTTATCTGTCCTATGCTAACGCAAAGGGCTCCAGTTTCAGTACAGAAGGGAATCCTTAAAGAAGCCACTAGACAAAACTGCTCCATATTCCTATCTTTACTGGGAACTTAGCCAAGGATGTTTACAAAAAGCATAAGTGGGATAAACAGGTAAGCTGTTTTCTAAGCTCCTCTACTGGCAGATCAGCTCAGTTTGTTGTGTATTGCGCCACAATGTCTTTGAAACACTAATGTTCAGAGCAGTAATTTTTCAAGTAAATGCTAAACCTAGTAGTGGAAAATTTATAAGAATCTGAATTTGTATGAGGACTCAATAAGGTGAGGATTTATAAACAAGCTAGGAGGGTTCTTCAGATACAAATTAAGTATGAAAGACAGGAATAAATGCTTAGGTACTGGCAATTTATTTAACACAACTATTCTTCACATAAAATATCTTTTTGGCTAAAGTCAGAGAGACTTCATCTTTAGATGTGTTTTAGAATCAAAACAAGACAACTTTTGTATCATCAACTCAAAGAAAAGAATCGTTGTTCAGCATGTGTTCTCCTGCAGCATTTCAATTTGACATAAGGAATTCTAGGTATCTTTTATCTGAAAAAAAAATACATTCTGTTTTCACATTAACCTAGACTTTTCTAGAAGAATTCATGAAACGAACATGNTGAACCACTATGTGATTATTTTTTTTCCTGTCTATATGGATGCCAGTATTTGGAACTCAACATCTCCTTTGTGCAACCACTAACAGGAAAATTTGTCAAGACTGAAGATGTCAAATGAAAAAACATTTAACTAAATATGATCTCTCTTGCAACTAATCAGAGGTATTTTCAAAGCATTGGTCAGACTGAGAGGATAACAGTATTACTGGAAGGTCAGAACAGATATTCAGTACTGTTCTCTAGATTTCTAATCCGTTTTCCCAAGGAAACACGAGAGTTACCAAGCCAGTTTTCACTGATTCTTCCATGAGGTTAGGATCACGGACATGTTCTAAAAACATTTTCAAAACCCAAAGTGATAGCTGATGCAAAAAATCCCTGAAGAGAAACATACAGTTTTGTGGGGCCCTGGTAAGAATGAAGCAATGCCTGCCCTCCTTTTACTTGATTCTTCTTGTGTGAATTATGGAAATGTGTGTCCTTGTCACTTACCACAGCAATGGTTTTCCTCAGCCTTTTGCGAAGTACAGGTGAAGCCTCAAGGATATGAAAATAGTAATGACAGGAGCCCTTATGAGGATTTTTTTCTAAGAGGCAAAAGTAGAGTCAGAACCCACCAAAGCTTTATTAAATGAAGCTTGCTATCAGTCAGAAAGCCCCTGACTGCCTGGCTCTGAGACAAATGTCATCTAACTGCTGCACAAAAAAAGGCTTCAGACAAGTGTCTCCATTTCTGCATTCCTATAGAAAATTCACCTTCAGAAAGAGCACTGAAAGAAAGACAATCATGTCTGAGGGATTTGGACATATCAAGAGAAGAAGAATCTTGAAACCAAAGTAAATAATTTCATTAATGTGACACATAACAAGAAATGGAAGACTTTGAAATGAAAAACTACTAAAAATTGTGTCTCTCTCAATAATCTTGGAATTACACAAATATATTAAT
>VXAK01009609.1:0-10243 GCA_013399435.1 Arenaria interpres | reverse complement strand
TTGTGTATTTTAAGATGCATTACAAAAGTAAAGAAAAACTAGTAAACAACTCAAGTACTACGATAAACGTGCATAAGATCTTGGATAGATGTATTAAGAACGAAGAAAGGCTAAATCTAATCTCTTCTCCCCCTTTAACTACAGATTTGCAATATGAAAAACAAACTAGTAAAGAAAAAAGCTTAAATTCTAACAAGACGCTTATTACTGAGGATTCTGTGTATATGGCTTTGCTTCTTTCATCGTTCCTATTTAAAAAATTTGGCTCTGCTAAAAAAAAAAAACCAAAACAAAAAAAACCAAAACAAAAAAAACCAAAACAAAAAAAACCAAAACAAAAAAAACCAAAACAAAAAAAAACCAAAACAAAAAAAACCAAACCAGAAATCTGACCAATGAATTTGTTTCACCTGATCCCAGAAGCACTTCTATATTGTTCTTCTGTATTCCTAGAAGTGCTCAAGAAGCATATCCAGATAATTAGCTGATAGACAGCCACATAAACTGAAAAAATTACAAGTCCAGAATGATGACAAGTCATCCACATCTGTGAACAGGAATGTCATCTCCACTATCACACTGCAAAGAAAAAGCTCAAATAACCTACACTATCCAGAAAAAAAGCACAGGTTTGGTGAGTTTCTTCCAAGTATTTAAAAGCATCTTATTTATGTCCCTATATGAATGGGTCAATCTTGCAACGCTTAAATCAATCTATCTGTGAGAGCACACGCAATTGCAGTATGTATTTCAAAATTAGAGTTTATGCATTCTAATATCATAAAGACTTATTTTTGAAACACAAAACTGCCATCATGGGGCAGTGGTCCATTCATCAGTACTCAGCTCTGTAAACGATCAATAAAAGATGCTGGAATATACCATGTCAGTCAGACGACAGTACTTCTGAGATTTCCTATGTTTCTGTTACTCTCCAATACTGCTCCATGCCACCTCTTGTGAATGGAAACACCAAACATTTTTAAGAGTTTAAATTGTTTTGCCATACCTGTTCAACCCATGCTGTTTCATAATCTGATAGTCATTATTAATCAATGCAACTAAGAGGTTTTGATGGAAAAAAACCCCAGCACTTGAGAAAAGGCTTGTAATACTCTTTTCCTATATTATATGATGCCATTTTCACTGTACTCAGTGTATACAGTTGGCTGATACAGTATGTGCCCCAAACATTCAAATTTATCAGAGATAACTGTCACTGATGACTACTCATAAGCAAAGCTTTTTGAGGAATACAAGCATATTGGCAGAGGGGAGGATAACAAATGTTTTTGGCCAGAGAACAGTTGGAAAAGGCAATCTGGTAATAGTGCATGCCTGTAAAAACACACTGTCACTTGTAGAACTAAAATATTGCTTAAGAAAATTAACAGGCAAAAGGGAAAGTTCAGATTATTTCTAAAGCACATTTATCTGATATACCACGAAATATATATATGATGATAAGCCAGTAGGTACCATAATGACATGGCTTCCTAGCCATACAAAAAGAGCATATTCTAATAATTTTAAAAATTCAAATAAAATAACTTTCTCCTGTCTTAAACAAGCATTTACTGTGTGGGTCATGATAACTCTGATTCAAAAAAAATGGGTCACTGTGCAGTTACTAGCTTCAAAATTTGTTTTGTAGACCACCTTCACAAGCGTTCTACAGTAAATCTAAAATCACAGCCCAGCAAGACCCCAGAAATAAACATTTCCCCACTGCTATACAAGTACCTGACACACCGCATGAAGATATTGCTGAGTGTTTACAATGAACCCACTTGAATTGAATTAGTGTAATTGTAGTAAGTCTGTTGTCACTTCCCCACCCCAATCACCCAAAACTAATGGCACTGTTACACCCAATTAGTATAAATCCTTCAAAAACTAACACACATGCCTCCTCCTACATCTATTATTGAGTTGTGTCTTATTAATTTTCTAACTCTTGTTCCTCATCAACGTAATCATCTCTTTCCTTTTCACCCCCCATACTTTTTTAATGACAAATGACATGAAACTGTAGCACTTCAGGGTGAGGACCAAGCGCCTTGTAAAAGAGCTCCCTTCTATTAGCTGAAGAACCAAATGGGCACGCAAAACATTCTTTGTTCTGTGTTACTCAGAAATTTCAACTGGATAAAGATAAAATTTCTTTTTTTCTGCAAGCCAAAGACTCACAATCATCACTTATGAGTACCTCTGCACAATGCAGATTGGATGAGAGAATAAAATAATTTAGCTCAGTACTGCAGCTAAGCAACATGAGTCTGGATAAGGTGCTGTCTCTAAAGGGTTTAAAGGATGCCTTAGTGTTACCATTGAAAAGACCTCTTGTGGTTTATCTAAAAAGATCCATAAACAATGTGTTATAATGTAAAAACACAATTTTTTTTTTCAGTATATTCAAATGTGTTACTAAGACGACTTGCAATTCTAACAATGAATGGTATACAAGTCCTACAGAGGCAGTAGTGTAATCATAGAGAAGAATAGCGCTACTCTATAAACTACAAGTCCATCTACTTGTGTTCGTTGTCTATGACAATAGATAGTCATTACGGAAAAAGTATGAAGAATCTATGGTATATGAAAATAAGAGATAGCACAGACTATATAGATGCACACAGTAACTCCAGTAAGTCCTCAGAGCAATCAGATGCTTATGAATTTTCTCAGTTGGAGGCTGCATCAGGATCATAGTATGTAACAGCTCTTGATGAAGTATTTCTTCCTTGGAATGTGTCTAATCACTTTTTGAACCCATTTACATTTTTAACATCTAAAATATCTTATGCTAATTAGTTCACAATTTAGGCATGGGTTGCGTGAAAAGGGACGTCCTGTTGTTTCAAATCTGTATCCAATTCATTTCGCGGGGTGCCCTTCAGTTCTTCTGTCACGAAAAAAGTAAATCTATCAACTGTCTTCATCATGACAGTCATAATTATAAACTTCTGCAACAGCTCAAGTCTTTTGCAGAATGAAAATATCCCTCTGGTAGCAGCATCATGAAAGTTCTAACAGCGTAAAGATAACAAGCAAGGTAGGCTTTATAAAGAGCTACTAGTGTTATCAGGAGTAGGGGGTCTTTTCATAGCTGAATTGAACTAGATGCACTAGCCAAAAACTGCACTAGTGCAAAAAAATCAGATGTTGCTAACCTCCCTCCACCAAAAGCCCCCTAAAAAAGAGGATGAGATCTACGGATACTGAACCAGCATCCTCAAATGTCACCTACTTAGTTCAGTAGACTGAAATGTCTTCACAGAATTTAAGAACAGAAACTCAACATTACTGATGAGAAAAGATTATTCTTAAAACTACTAATTTTTGTTTAGCTTTCCAGTCTTGATACTTAGAGACAACAAGTCTTTCAAATGAACTTTATACCTGTTATTGAGTCAACAGCAGTTGACACTGGCTTTATTACCCATTTAATTTCCCCCAAAACCTCCTTTCGCCTGAGCTTTAAGTGTTCCACAGGAAAAAAATAATAAAAAAATCCATGTCTCTCAGATCCAGAGAAGATTACAATCTACAATCTCCTCCTATTCCATAATTGATACTCACTCGATTCACTCAAATTGTCTAAATGATTGAAATAATTAAACATAATTAGACTCAGCGTGCTGTTATCCAAGTATATTCTCCATAGGCAAAGTCAGGTTAAGTGGTTCCTACAATCCTCACATTTCATTGCCCCCCTTGGATGTGCAAATAGAACTGTTAGCTTGTCACACATTGGATCAACAAAAAGATCTAGGTTCAAAAAAAAAGAAAAAGCTTCCTTTTGGCCTTTTATTTCTGACTTTCAGAAATACAGACTATAGACTTCTACACATCTGGTCATCTTTGTTCTTCTATGTATCTTGGGAAGATGACCTCTATAGAGCACCTGAACTTCAAATTAATCACAAATTTCCCCAATGACTTAATAATGTTACCTGTTTGGTTGCATTTGGCTGAACTATCTATTTGCTGCTAAACTCTAATGGCTGATTTTTCCACTATATTCCCAGCACCTCTCCTTGAGCTGCATTAGCTAATTCAGGCTAAGCCTACAATAAACAGAGGAAATAAGGCTGAAGACGCCTTGCACATCACTAGTACTTGATTCACTGTTTGCACCCACAGCATGGCTTGGACTTTGACAATTCGCACTTTCCCAAAACAACATTTGGGCTCAGTTGAGAGGTCTGACACCTGCACAGCACCACTCCAAGAGGCAGTTTGAATCCAACATCCTATTTGGGACGGAGGGAAAAGTAGTTTAGCTGTGTAGATGTGACTTTTCCCATGCAAATTGAGCAAAGAGGCAAAGATCAATCAAAATTTGTTTCTATCTGCTATTTTATTCTTTAATTACTCAGCTTTATAAGAATCTCTTAAGTTTCTATACATCTGGTTTTAATTTCCAGTGTGCCTGAAACTTTATCATCCTAGTATGCAACCATTTTTCCAGAGTCTATGAAAATACCTTCTCAGACTACTGGTGACCCCTGTAGTGAAAATTGCCTAGGCCTTTCTATAGTTTACTATCTAGTTTTTATCAACTTAGTAGAATCAAGGAATCACAGAATCGTCATGGTTGGGAAGGACCTCTCAGAGGTTTGTGTGTCCAACCATATACACACAAAAAACCCCTACAGTCTCAGCCACTAGAGCACACCCACATATTTCTTAAATACCTCCAGGGATGGTGACTCCACCACCTCCCTGGGCAGGCTGTTCCAGTGCCTGACCACTCTCTCAATAAAGTAATTCTTCCTAATATCTAATCTAAACCTCCTCTGTTGCAACTTCAGACCATTTCCTCTGGTCCTGCCATTATTCACTTGGGAGAAGAGGCCAACACCCACCTCTCTACAACCACCTTTCAGGGAGTTGTAGAGGTCAATGAGGTCTCCCCTCAGCCTCCTCTTCTCCAAACTAGACATGCCCAGTTCCCTCAGCCTCTCCTCACAAGACTTATTCTCTAGACCCTTCACCAGCTTGGTAGCTCTCCTCTGGACATGCTCCAGCACTTCAATGTCCTTCCTGTAGTGAGGGGCCCAAAACTGAACACAGTACTCGAGGTGAGGCCTCACCAGTGCCAAGTACAAAGGCACAATCACTTCCCTAATCTATCGGAGGACTTTTTCTCTAATACCTGTATCTTTGACTGTCAAAGCTTTGTGATTTTTTTTAAATCTGAAACTTGAGTACACACTTTGAACCGAATAACTTCCATCCACATACTTAATAATATCTTCAAAGTATTTGAATAATATTTATGACATAAGTCTTTCTTCAACAAAAGTTTATGGGAGCTAAACAGAGTTAGCACTGTTCATTTATCCACAATACACATCTCCCTCCGATAACCATAATTAAACAAGTATCATCACCTGAAGCAATAAGTTTGGGAATGTATAGCAGGAAAACAATGGGAATGAAGTCATGCTTAGGCCTTCCTCTTCCTCTTGCTGAATAAAGCGGGAATCTTATTTAATATGCATTCATAAAACATGCAAAAAAAAAAAAAGACTTTATTATAGTCTAGTTGAAAGTTAATTGCCACGATCTATTTCACTATGCATAGCATGAAAAAGTCATTTTTGGACAAAGCCACCTCTTCAAAGCACTTGACCTACCACTGACCACTAGGCCAAATAAAGTGAGTAGCTCTGGTCATCATGAAAAGTACACTCTTTGAATCAGCTACACTAAATCTGATAGGCAAGCACAGGACAACTAGTCTAAAACTCTAATCTAATCATAGATAATTTGAGGGATAAAGTAACTGAATTACCGTCATCATCAGCTAAATCACTATAGGATGACACACTGAAAATTGATAGGCTTCATTAAGCTCATATTATGGATATACTGATGTCTGTGCTTTACTTTTCTGTCTTTACAATCTGAATCCAGTCTTAAGACAACAGAGCAGATTCAGAAGGAAACTTTCTGCTGAAAATCTCCAATATGAAGTTGAGACAAACACCATTATTCGTTTCCACCCACAGAAACATAAAATCATCCATTTACAGAGTATGGCTTTATCATTTATATCCAACTAGGCATCTCCATAGTAAAAGATGAATTTTCATTCATCCTCAGGGCTTCCCGTACTTTCTGGGATATAAGAAAGATGGCAGAATTTTTACACATATATTATACATGGATAAGATCAAGGTCTTTGCTGAATTGAGTTTTCACTACTGGCATACAGAACAACCATGAATAAACAAGTTACTCATCTTTTCATTGTGCCCATGTAGTGTAACAAACTATTAAACTGCATTATCATGTACTGTCTTTTCATCAAAGTCTCATTTAATGGACAGAACAAGCAATGCTAACACATGTAGTTATTTTGCATTTTGTCTTTTTATCCTTATTGGTCAATGTTTTATTACAGGCTTTTTCTAGCCAACATTTCCCAAGTTAATACTGCTACTCTTGGATTAAAAAGCTACTGTCCCATAAAAGTTAATGACTATTCACTTTTTCTTATTTATTGCTTTCTCAGCTTACAGACCATGGGAACGTTCCTGTTCCATTTTAATGCAGGTAAAACAGGTTAGCTTACGTCGCCATAAATAATCATTATTGAAAAATGTTGGATAAGTGGGTGTATAGTCTCCACATGTGATCAGAATGGAGCTTCTCCATCAATTAGTGAGAGATTTTTTTTTCCTTTCCTTTGCGTGATTTTTACTCTAAACCCAAAGATCCTGTGTACAGGAGGGAAAAAATCTGAAAACAAAGAGCAGCAAGGCCAGACAACATTAAGGAGTACTGTCTTGCATAGGAGGGAAATGATTTTGTATTGTTTACAATACTAATGAACCCTTTATTGCAATACTATCCCTCTTAAACTGCCCACATTTTATAGAAGACATTGACAATCTGGAATGTCAATTTCAAAATGCAAACTGATGAGAAACAATAAGAAAACTGGGAAACCTGCTTCTCAGTGAGATACTAAAAGAAGCTCCATGTCCCATTTTGCTTGAAAGATTAAAAAATGACAAAAATCACAGTCTGTTTACTTTCTAATATACCTATCACATAAGGGCAGAAAATGATTCAGTGAAACAAGGCTTATAAATAAGGAAAAGCAGTACTTTTGAGTAGACAGTAAAAAAAACCAACCAAACAATACCCCAAAACAAACAAACAAACCAACCCCAAATTTAAAGCCTCTTAATTCAACCCTCACAAAGACACAACAAACATCAGTTTAAGTACATGTTGAAAATAATTGCTCTAGATATAATGTGATTAACATAATTAGTTCAAGAGAGAACTCAGACCAAACAGTGACGTGTACTTCCTCAGGCCAAATATCTCATCATTAAAGGATTACCCTCTGCAAATCTCTGACCATCTAAACAATTCTAAATATGCAGGAGAGCTCCAGAAAAACAGAAAAGTCACCTCCTTGACCTAACCCACTCAAAAAAAATTTCAGACAATAAATGCTCACACACTTCAGCAAATTAGAATAAAACAATCCAGAAACATATTCAACTAGTGTACCAGGTTTATTTTTGCAGTTTTTTGGAGTTTGCTAGCAATCTCCATTCAAACATGGTGTCTGGGGACATGATTTAGTGGTGGACTTGGCAGTATTAGGTTTACAGTTGGACTCAAAGATCTTAAGAGTCTTTTTTAACCTATAACGATGCTATGACTCTAAATAACAAAGAATCTATTCATCAGTAACTGCTTCAACATCAAGACACATACTGAACACGAAATGTCACCACCACTCAAGACCTCAGTATTACCTAGCAAGAGGCCACTGCTCAATATTCCTGTACTATCAGTACTTAAGAACAATTTCTGAACTATCTGACATGATATATCCTTTCATCTAACCTTGTTTTCTGCCCAAAGAAACAGCCTGACAACATAACAGAGAGAAAATTTTTCACTAAGTCTTCCTCAATATTTTCGCAGCCAAAACAAATCCATGCCTAAACTGGCTTTCTTTTGATTAACTCAGGAAAAACAATAAAAACCCTGATGAACTAGACACGCAGGAAAGAAACAATTTCACCTTGGACAATTATACTGACTGTTTCAGGAAATGACTCAGTAAAATAAAACAATTTTTAAAACCAATGGCACAATACAACAGTCTCCCCAAAAATAAGCTCCGAAATTATTCTGTACCTGTGACGGATGCATGGTGTTTTCATCATCTGGACTAAAACAGCATTCCCATGTAGAGCTCTACCACAGCTCTGGGAAGTGCTATCACTTCACCTATCTGCCTCTGAAATACTGATACACTAACATAAACTTTCTAGACAGGTGAAAAATGACAACCTATGAACTACTCCCTACAAAAGTCTACCAATCAGTTTTATCTCTTTGCAAATAAGAACTATATCAAATACACAGATGAATGGAGTCTATGCAGTCAAGCCCCAGATATTATTGCAACCTTTCCGAGAAAAATATGCACAATAAAGACAACTTTTATCAGTCTGTATATTATCCTAGAAAAGTGCCATCATAACAGTTACTTTGGTTCAGACCAACGAGACCATCTAGCCCATAGCACATCATCTCGTCTCCAACTGGCCATTAGCAGATGCTGAGGGAAGAGTAAGAACAGGTCAAGCAATTATGCCACTTGTACTGGGGGGAATGGGACTGGAGGATTCATCCTTTCTGTGTTATTTCAAGAAAAAAAAAAAAACCTCCAAGAAAGGCATCATAATATATAAATAGTGGGGTTTAATAATAAGAAGCATTGAGAACTACTACTATGGTGTCAATGGTGCAAGTCATGCATTACCCAAATCATCCCGTATTCACGCTTGCTTTTTGGCAAGTAGTTGTTGCCTGCTTGGATGTCACGAACATAAGCACAGCAGGGCTGCATCAGAATGAAACAGCATGTTTGCAGCATCAATGAAATATTAAGACAGCCTAATTATAAATCAAGGAGGTCATTAACATGCTGCCATATCAGTTCCTCTTGCCTAGGGTGGGGAGATGTCAGAATAGCAGCAAGCTGCAGAGCATCACGACAGTGATACTCTCCAGTTTCTGACTATCCCTCATCTACTATGCTACAACTACTACCCTATGTTACAGAACAGTTATCTCTGATTAGTTAGTGTGGAAATGCACAGTCTTCAAAAACTAACATATCAAGCAAAGGCTCCATTTTTTTTTCTTTTTAATTCTGGCAGCAAGCTCACATATATTTAGCAGATATACACTCTCCCGCTTACATTCATTTTTTCATACATTCTATTCCTGGTTATGGAAATGCATGTTAGCCATCCTATCACCTATTTAACAACCTTCGCAAAAGTGTAAATAACATTCCTTTACACAGCATCATTTAAAAAGCAGGAACGAATTACCTATTTAAAAGAGCGAATAAAGAAATAACTATTATTTGTTGTAAAAATAAGTACTTCAGTACATCTTAACAATAAATACCTAAGTACGTACTCACTCCCTAAAGAGAGCCACACACATCAACATCTGTCCAAAACTCACTACTTTCTCTCTAACAGGACTGTAACAAACTTTAAAAGGCCATTATGCTGATATCTTATCATCTTAAAGTGCAGCACCAGAAAAGAAACCATTTGCAATCTATTTTGGATCACAGAATTATTTTTTTTTTTCTTTACATTTTAATGAAGCAGCTTAGCACAATTTTTGGTTTAATATTAGCCTTAAAGGGCTAGTAAACAAATTCTCTGTATATAATCTCAAAGTATGGGTATGATGAAGTCATACCACAGATCCTACTCCTCCAATCCCTTCTCTCGTATAGAAAATAAGACCATAAAGAAAAGGAGCCTTCTTTGCCTAAGGACCACAGAATATATCAGGCTTAAACAAACTAGCTCAGGCACCAGAACCATTTTAGTCACCAAAACCTTCAGCTCAGTACAGACTACAAAGTAAGAAAAAGAAACACATTTAACTAGCCTGCACAGAACTCTATTCTTTCTATGCTCAGTTAGCTCACTGAAAGCTATCATTGGTATTGCTAAAGTGTGTATGTGTGTATATATATATATATATATATATAAGAAAATACAAATAAATAAGGAAGATCCAAAGGAACGTGTGCTTGAGAGCTTTTACACAGATGTCTTTCCTCTGGAAGCCTACTCAAATTTCTACCAAAGGGAAACTACAGTGATTTTCAAAATTATTAGAATGACTGCATCCAGAGATGACTGCGTTCAGTCCTCTGCTAAAC